>JAQGBH010004490.1:0-16605 GCA_034698265.1 Sminthurinus aureus | reverse complement strand
CACACGTGTGAAGACTCAATCGCTCAAATGTGTATATACAATGTATCCATATTTTATGGACTATGGACTACAGAGAATGGACGTTGTGCACATTTTTATACCAGTGACTAATATTCACACTAGATACTATAGACAGCTGACAATATGCAATATTGAGTACAAGATAGAAGATACATGTGACAATCAATGATGGAGAAAAAATATTAAGACTGCTCCAGAATGACAAAGTGCATGTATTTTTGATGATTATTATTATTGAAATACGATAGTCTTTTTCTGAAACAGAGTACTTAATTATTATTGATGATTATTATACATCTGGTATCTGGAAAGATCCACGGAATCAAAAATAAAAAAGAATCAAAGTTCTTTTATGGAACATGGAATGTGCACCATTTCCAAAATGTCAGCACTAGTCTACATTCTACAGGCAACTGTGGACTGTGGATTCTTAACTATGATTTTTAATTGCCGGCTAGTTTGTAGATAGACTGAATCGAGAATTAAAAACTGATTCGTAGTTTCAAGTTTCAAGAATTGGAACATGTAGCGTGTAGATTTTTACACCTATCTCAAATTTCAAATCTCAATCTGTAATCTATCCTTTCATCGTCAGCTAAAATAATAGCTGACATGTAAAAAACAAACAATATATTACAAGATATAGCATACAGCATACAGTATACAGTATACAGTATACAGCATATGATAAATATCATTAAGATACATAAAATAACCGTTATAAATAAATACTCGAGACTCCAATCTGTCGTTGAGACTACTGAAATTGGATTTTGTAAGATATGTACTACAGATTATGTAGCAATGTAAAAGTACCATGCACGATACACAATGTACAAATAAAATAAATACGGCATTTGTCATCATGTCAATCATTCAGTCACCACCGCATCGTAAAAACCAAAATATGTGTTTACATTGTGCATGTATACAATAATTTCTATACCATGCTTCCGTAGTGTACTAATAGTATGCATTATTAATAGCAAATACACACACACACACACAATCCTTGAGATTCGAGATCCTAAAGAACAATGTACAAGAAGACAGTTGAAAACAAAGCGTATCGTATTTCGTATCCTCATAATATCTATTGATTTGGTTCGATTTGATATAAACTAGTTACTGGTAGAAAACGTTGTAGTCTGTCGTAAATAGTAAGCTGGCAATCCACATAAATATTGTGGTCGTTGAAAGTAAAAAATAACAAGTATCAAGTGTACGAACAATGTCTACCTCAGATCTTAGCTAAAAGTAATAAAACTAAGAACAAAATCCTACTTTTTGATTTTAGATAAACCAATAAAAATAAAAATGATGGGCATGATATGGATTTTTACTCTTTTAAAAATTTAAAATATGGTACAAATTCCGGAAAATGGATTAGTAAAACCAGGAACTAGGAACATTGCACCTTACACATATGAGTATATTTGTTAGTTTTGAAATTGCCAAATAAAAGTAAAAATATGTGCGTACGACGTACGACTAATGAGTAATAAGTAGGCTACAGGGCTACAGTCAATGCATATAAATGGATGGATATCTGTAGGTTGTAAATTGTAGATTCTAGATTGTAAATGGACGAACGGAAGGATGTGCACACATAAATACTTGATACTTGAGTTAAAATTCAGCTTGAGTATTTTAGTTATAAATAGTACTCGGGAAATACAAGGGATTGCCATCATGTACACTGTATACTGTGCATTTACCATTTACATAGAACGTATTGCATATTCTATATTGTAAAGGAAATACGAATATTAGATATCAGTAGCAAAGGACAAGTTGCAGTTACAAGTTACAAGTTACAGTGTTGGTCGTATTCGTATTTAAATGAATAGCGAATGGGTATAATTGCACAAGGAGATATTAATGCACAGTTTCATATTATTATTATTACTTATCCTATCTCGAGCGTTGAGAATTGAGCATCTCCTCACTGCACATAAACTGAAACATCTCAGGTTATTTCATAGTTGTTTTAGCATGTTTGCATACAAACATGCATTTAGCATTTTACTTTTTACTCTGTGTAATATGCATCTACTTACGATCTACAATCTCCAAACTACCTTTGTACAAGTGTCTGTAATATTTTACATGTGAAGATTCTCCATTCTCCACTCACTCTCTCTTTCTCTTCTTCATCTAAAATCACTACACTCTAAATTCTACAGTCTACGATCTACGATGCTCGCCTATAGCTATAATATTGTAAATCGTGATATACGCATTACACATATTTATTTGTGTGTCACCTATGCAAATTTTATTATTATTATACGTTTGCTAAATAAATAAATGGGTAGGTGTAATGTATCTCCATAAATAAATTGTACAGAGCCAAGTGAGCACTCACTCTTGTACGCCGTATATTGCACACTGTATATATAGTATATTGTAAGGATGGCTCTATGATCTGTACTGTGGATTATGGAGTTATTCAAGAAGATGGAGATCGAGAAGAAGAAGAGACGAATCTACATACTACATACATATGGCGTACATACATGCATGTACATTTAAATATATCGCAGTTTGGTTGGCCTACGTTTATGCATGTACATTGTACATATAAAAAAAATAGATAGTTGTGAATTTTCATACAAACTAAAAGTTGTTTTCAAATTCCTACAGAAACAGATTGGTAGTGCTGGCATGTGTCCCGAACCGTAAGAAAGAAATAAAATACTCGGTACGAAAATCTACAGTTCCTATAACGTATAAAGTATAACACACAGCGTACAGCTTATACTTATATTATCGATGTAAAATCTAGGAATATTTAGGAGAGCAACTGTGTTTTGTGTGCATACAAAATACAAAAAAGCAGATGAAAACGATGAAAAAGAAGACAACCAAATAACCAAACACACACACTCTTTCTCATACACACGCACACATCCCTACACAAATACTAAATACATACAAAAACCCCATAATATTAAAACTGAGGATTGAAAATTGAGGATTGAGAATAATAATAAAATTGGAAACTTACAGTCTTGTAGATTGTAGATGAATTTTTGGTCCTATTCCCACATATTATATCAATGACTAATACTGAAAAACGAAACAATTTTGTAATCCAAACACGTCATACATTCCACAAAGTTTGTTATCTGTATTTATGTAGTTGTAATGTATTTTCTGTATTCTGTATAATATTGTTCTTGTGTCTTGTGTATACTTTTCGAACCTCAAATCTCTCGATGCTCGATTCTTGATTCGTGATTGTCGATATTCGTCTTGAGTCGACTATTGACTGTCAATTATCGATACATTTTATCTCCAATGTTAATTCTTATTTTCCCCCCGATGCCCATGAGTTGACACTTGGAGACTAAAAGTATTTTTTTGAAAATAGACAGTCCAATTTTGTTTTCAGAACTTGTTAATGTCAATATAATATTTGTGAACAATTAACTCGATATGTTTTGACAAGAAAAGTAAACGCTGCACTGTACCATTACATATTAAATGGATAAATTTGAACAATTTTAAGTTTTGAGTTTTGAGGTGGAGCTTGTCAATGGTCAATTGTTGTAAATTACTTTCTTTTGTTTTTCCTTTAAACTTGTTCAAATAGATAATTAATAATAATTATATAAAGTATTATTTTGAAATTTTTAGTCTGGGGTCTGGAGTTTGGATTCTGGATGTATGTTGTATATTGTAGATGTGTAATAATATTTACACGTTACACTATAAACCGATTGACTGATTGACAAGAGAGAAGAGAGACTCTAGACTCGGGGCTCGGCTACTACGCACACACTATAAAGAATTTATGAACTTGTCACGAGATTCCTTTTCTTGATTTCTTGATGGAATCTAGAATCTACTCAATATTTACACACTACGGAATACACTGTACACATTGCACACTGTTTAAAGTTTGATCAAAAACTACACTTCCACTAGATTTAGATATTTATCATAGATATTCATCAACTTTCTCCCACACTCTTCAAAAAAAGGTGGTGAAAGTGGATTCCAGAGTTCAAAAGTGGCGGTAGATTTTTCGGTGAAAGTTATAGATTGTTTTTACTTTCATCCATCAACTTGCTCAATCTCCAGCTTCAACTTCAACATATCCACAATTTGAAATCTGAAATTTCCTGAACGATCAATTTGTTTTCTATAAAATATCTGTAGAAAAAAAAATAAAAAATTACATTTATTCAAAATGAACTTTATTACACGCTTACATTTATAAAATTATATTAATGTTTTTGCTTTTGATTATTATCAATATTACTAAACATTTATTTAACTATTGTAAGAAATAGAAGAATACTTGAATTTTCATACTTGTTATTATTTGGGTCCTGAACTCGGATTGCTTTCGAGCCTTTAATAGCTTTTTTGTGCACAAATATAATTTTATTACTATTTATTATGATAACAAAATATGTTATTATTTTTGTGTATGTGTATAATATTTTATCTTTTTTATTTATTTCTTATTTCAAAATTCGCTGTGTTGTTTTTCCTTCCAGGTACTTTGAATAATTCCAGTCTACACTTTTACATTTGTTACTAAAAACGGATTATATTTTTTAAAGTATTTTAATATTAATATTATACAGTTATATTTTTTGTATAATTTCTTTATTATTTATGATTTATGGTTGATGGTATTATCTGGCTAAATATTATTATTACAAATTGGAATTGAACTGGGTAGAAGGTAGAACAGAGAACAGAGAACATAAATAACAACACACATCACACACCCACTTCCAATATCAACTAGACCAACAACCAACAACCAACGAGGAGGTTATATGTATGTATGTATATTATTGTTGTTGCCATTGATGTTGATGTTGTTGGATCTAGTGTCTAGTATCTACGAGTCCTCTAAAAATTTAATTGTATTTTGTCACATAATGGATGTATGTACACGTAATACATACAAAATACAAGATACACGATACGGGATACAGGATAGTCGAGAGCAGAAAAATATAAATAATATTTCTGTTTTGTACTCTTCACTTTTTACGAGAACGTATTTCCTCTAACTCTCCACATACACTGAACGAACACTGACACCAATTCAATAGTTGTGTTGAGTGTTGAGTTGGGTTTAGAGTTTAGATTAGATGAGATGAGAGAGTAGTTGTAGATAGTTGTAGAGCAGTGATAGTAGTAGTATCAAAGCACGAGGAGAAGGATGTTGTGCGTAAGAATTGTTGATGTCACTCACTCTCTCTGGTTCAACCTATTAAACACCACCTATCTACTATCTACCTACAGTTACACAGTTTGTGTATCTATAAGCATACATGCGTGTAAAGATGTGCATATGTACCTGTGTAGTTGGTATTTGCTATTTTGTAGGAATATATATAATATTATACATGTAGATACACCGAAAACTTGGCTATCCAACGGATATGACTTTTGCTCCCTGCATGTGCAATTTTCACTGTTACACTGTACAGTGAGGATAATTTCTCCTTACTTTTGCAAATCCACTATTGAGTATTCAGTACACTGTTTACGATTTACCGTTTAATACAAAGAGAATAGAAAAACTGATTTGAGGAAATATTCGTAATTCGTAATTCGCAAGGTTCTAAGTTTTAGGTTGTAAGAGGACGGGTAACGGGTAATACACAAACAGTTTGTAGTATGAGGGAGCGAGAGAGAGAGAGAGAGATAGATAGACAGAACACAGGGTACGTAAGTGAGTAGTGAGCGAGTCCGAATTTGAATTCTAGTTTCTAGTTTCGAGTCCTCTAAAAAACGGGCGAGTTGACGAAGCTTAAAGAAAGAGTATAGAGCGAGAGAGAGAGAGTAGAGAGAGTCAAGAGAGGAGTATGTAGTAAGGAAACTGCACTGATGGAATGACTTGAAGCTTGAAGCTTAAAACTGTACATACTTTCTACTTACATACTTGCTTAACAAAATACTATTTACTACACTCTACACTCTACACATTACACTCGATACATAATACAGAATACAGAACATAAGATACAAGATGCATGTTGTAATATAATTCAACTACCGTCTAAAACTCTACTGTCTACTGGATTTACATACCGCTGGTTTCATTTTAGTCTGATCTCCTCTACTCTCTACTCTCCTTCTTTTTTCTTTCTCTTTCTCCGTCGCCTTCTTCTGTTCGTTTTTGTGCTTGTGCTTGTTCTTATTCTCTCATCTATTCTCCTACCATAAAGTCATAACACATACCAATTTATATGCACATCCATATATAATATATACAGATGTATGCAACTATACGAATATACACCACCAGAAACTTTTTTACTCTAGACTCTAGACTGTAGAATGTAGTTTTCCTCTCTCCTCGCTCTTCTTGGTTGTTGGTTGGTTGGTTGAGAATTTGGGTGCGTATGAACGTATGAGGAGCAAAGAAAGCCTGTAGAATTTGCCACGACTTTGCCTCTACTCTGTGCTTCATCCATATTATATAATGCATACCCATCAAGTGTATAGTGTCTAGTATCTAGTGTGTGCAGTGTGCAAGTATAAAGTGAGCGAGTATTCAGTATTCAGTATTCAGTACTCAGTGTATTTGGATTAGTATCGTCGACAAGCACAAGTGGTAGTGGTAATGGAGAAGAAGAAGAAGAAGAAGAAGAGAAAGGCAGACAAGAGAGTAATCGATGGCCGAACCGAGAAAGTTCCCCTCGCGCAACGCAAAGCAAGAGAAACACAGAGAGAGACCGAGAAATGGAGTTTATACAGACACACATACACTATATTCGTATATTCCTATACTCATAGTCATAGTCATACCATCCTTTTTATTACATATAGACACTATGAATATCTACGTCAACGATTTGGGCTCTAGAGTCTCGAGTCTAGAATCTACAGTCTAGATAACTTCCACAGTAGTCTATCATACTTTATACTTGAAACCGAAAAGCTAGACAAAGGGCGACGACGATAGTTATTAGCCAGACTGAATTCACTATAATTCTAGTACATCTGTAATCTATCTATATTCTATATTTTATATCTTTAAAGGTATAAAGCAGTATGCTGTATGCATTAAATATCATATGCATTAACCACGAAATAGAAAAAGATACAGAACTCCAAACTCCAAAGTAGAGTGAAAACAACAGTGAACATTGAATCCTCTCACATTCCTCATTCCTCATGCATGCGTGTGTAGTTGATGCGTATACGCTATACCTTATACATGGATGTACAATGTACAAATGTACATGCAAATTTTCTGCATGTTTCTAGTTCTGTTCTTTCTACTCCTTCCTACTACTACTACTACTACTAGTAAAAGTATGGGGATTATATAGATGTGTCCATGTATCCATATTCTAAATCTAAATCTACATATGTGTAGCTACATTTTAAATATTTGTGTACTACAGATCCTGATGAGAACAGAATACAGAGTACAGGGATGTGAGAAAGATGAAAAACATACTCAGAATTTAGCATTGGGCTAGACTAGAGACTCAATGTGGTGGCTGTTCGCTGTACACTGACTATGTATATTGTGCATATTATGCATACTGTATATCCTATACCCTATACCGTGAATTGCGAATTCAAGAGAAGACGAAACCATTTGGCCTACACATCTCCAAACTCTAAACTCCAAATTCAAAATATACCTAACAATATAAGTACAAATGATGTTTGTGATATTTTTACACACATCTCTCTCCTCTCCACTAATCCTACTACTATACAATTTACAATACTAACGAGACGGGATGAAACAGAAAGAGAGAGAAAAGAGTTAAAGTTGTTACCGTTATACGGCATAATATAAAATATAATATAACAAAATACAAGTCTATAGGACTACATATGTACTCTGCACTGTTCTCTTTTTGTATTCTGTACTGTCTTCTATGTTCTATGTAATGTAATGCATAATGCACACATCCAACATCCAACTATTACGGCAACGACTTGGGGAAATGATAACAATTCTTTTTTACTATGCCTATTTTTTAGCACCTATGCTATACACTATACACAATACATACTACATTGCATACCACACATACGGAATACGGATGATGAGTAGTGCACAGAACATCTACAATCTACAATGCACAATGCATCATAACAACAATAATATCATGGTAGCAATAATAATAATACAAAAACTCATCTACTAATATATCTCCATTTTACACAACACTCTAAACTCAAAACTCTGCACTACATAATTGACACTGATGTCTGGTGTATAAGGTGAAAAATCTCCTTGGTAAAATAGAAATATTAAACATGCAAAACAGAAACCGGGACAATGGTTCATGTACAACATACAACATACTGTATGTTACATACAGTACACTGATCCACCATGCCTCACATATTAGTACTTTGCATACGAAATACGAATACGAAATAACACACTCGGTGAAATATTGGGTGTAATTGCATCAATAATAATAACAATATTTATGTACGATTGTTAAATTACCAATGCACAATGATAAAATTATAGGGTGTCGTTGAATACAAATCCAAAATGAACTCAACTCCAAACTCCAACCTCTAGATTCTAAATTCTAAATTGTAATATTAAGTTGGATGAAAGGAGATGACGTTCAATCATACATATTCTCAAAATATTATGCACGTTAATAATACGTACTAGTACAATGTGCAATGTTCAACGTTCAATGCTCATGTGAATGATCCGTATGGAATTGTTCTAGCACAAAGCATAAATAACACAAGACTTCTTTATCTTTTATATCTTTTAAAGATAACAAATTGCTGAAAATAAAAATCTCACAAAGACTATGTATTGAGAATAGAGAATCGAGGAAATACACGAGCACTGACGTATAAACTATAAACTACTCACTACTGCTACTATTTACTATTTACTCCTGAACACTGAACAACGAGCACTACTTTTTCTGCATAATTTACATGAGAAAAGTTAAAATTAGTGGAAAGTAGAAAACTGGATGGACTAAAAAATGTAAGATAGAAGAACATCATCTACATTCTACATTCTGCATGTATAAAAGTGTCTAAAATTACATATAAACTTTTCCCCTTTCTCTTACTTGTTACTCGAAACTCGTAACTCGTTAGTTCATCATCATGGGAATTTCGAATTTCAACTTACAGCATACGAAATAAGATGATGATGAACTGACTTCATCAAGAGAAAGTTTTCATTTCTGTTTGTATTTTGTATACTATAAATAGGAGCATGAGATATGATATATATAATATATGTATAATATATAAAAATTATTATGGATTATGAATTATGAATTATGGAATACACATAAGACATGAGAAATGTTGTCTTTATTTTAATATGAATGATCACCATAAACTTTTCTTTTGAATTCTGGATGTTCTGATACATAAAATACTTTGTACAGTGGAAGACAATGTTTCATAACATTCTGAAAAGAAGAAACAAGTTTTACGTGTGCATTTGTTATTTGCAGCTTTGTAATTTGTAATTCATAATTCGTAATAATAAAAGTAACATTCGATACTCGACACTAGATTCTAGATTCTAGTAATAATAACGATATTGTAAATTGTAGGAAAACAAAGTTTAGGATTTAACTTTTCCTCCTTCTTTGTAGTTTGTAGGTTGGTTTGATCTGTTCATGAGTGCACAAATACAGAATACTACAAAATATTAATATTAATTTTAATTTCAACTCCTACATCTTCCTTTCCGCAACATTCCTACTGTAAATTTTACACTTTAGACTTTAGAGACCACTCATAACTCATAACTCATAACTAGATAATACATGATAATATGTAGACTTTCAGTGAATTTGACATTCCACTTCCTACCTTCTGAATGTTTTCAACTAAAGCGCAATAATAAACAACTAATAAATATGTTATTTTCACTCTTTGAATATTTAAATAAATTATCATTATTCAACAAAGGAAAAACTCCATTATTTAATCTAAACTCTAAACCCTAAACCATAAAAGAATTTGAGCTCGGATTAACACAAACTCCAATAAATGTAAATCAAGTAAAGTGTACTAACAATAAGTACAGCCTTACATTACACTTGCATTATAGTTTTTAGTTGTACAAATAAATTGCAGATATGTAACGTGAAACATGCACAATGTACCAATATTGTACATTGTACATTTGTACATTGTACATTTGTACATTGTACATTTGTACATTGTACATTTGTACATTGTACATTTGTACATGAATAAAATGTTAGTACCCGTACAAGTTTCATGGTCACATATGCATACAATTTGAATTGGACAATAGACACGTGTGTGTGGAAATGAAACAGTGAATAAGTAATAATATATTATATAACATTTAACATATAACCATACAACATACAAGACGCAAGACACACACAGTAAATGTGACGGCGTCTATCAGCTCAAATTAAGTGCAATTATAAAGTTTAGGTAAAAGGAGCTAGTACAGTAATTGAGTTTTAGGTACGGGATCGTAAACTATGATTGTAATTGATTGTAATTTTCCTCCCATGTTTCTTAATTTAATCTCTGGAATGAGAATTGTGTTTTACGTAGCTTCAATTTCCATTTTGAACTCACTTAATTTTTATCAAGAAACATAAAAACAGTAAAAGAGAAAGTGAGAGAAATGTAAGCTGTGAGAACAAGTACAGAGTATAGACTATAGAGTACAGTGAAAAGAAAGCATCACATAGTATTATTTTACAAATAAAACTACATGGAACATAGTACAACAAGTAAAAGTACAAAAAGAGTACATTGCACATAATATCATACATAATACTTACATAATATGTATATTAAATGACTTTGGCTCGCACACAAACAGACAAATGATACTCGGATAAAGTACAATATTATACATTGGCTATGGATTCTATATTCTATTCCAATTGGATGGATTATGTACATTGTATATTGTACAGCGTAAAGTGTAGTATAGTGTATAGTGTACTGCAACATGGATTACAAAACAAGTTTCTGTCGGTAGTCGGTACAGACTAATGCCAAAAAAACAATACCTTGTCTCGAGTCTCGACTAACAAATACCTACGTACAAACAATACTTTTCTCTACTCCTTGTACACTGTACACTGTACACGTATCATTTTATTATATCACCTGTACAATCTACAGTGTACAATGTACAAGCACGTGTACCTTTTTGAAACGAAGTTGCAACTTGATAATGAATGAGATGGCGATAGAATCATATAATTGTAACTTCCAACTCCCAACCAATGTACAATGTATGCAGTGTGTAGACTGTAGACTGTATACTGTATACAGATATGTGGTACATTGTACACACAAGGTAAAGTTTCTTTCTTCGATTTAACAAATGGGAAATTTCCCAATTCAATTGAAAGAAAAAGAGAAACAAACTGAACGGGGAATGAAGAAAGACAGCGTGTGTGCATGCTCATGTTTCTACCTTCTAGTTCTACCTTCCACACTTTACACTTTCTATACTTTGAGAGCGAGGGAAAGTGAAATAAGTGAAATGAATTCGTATTCTATTTGTAATGTATAGGCTGTTGGTTTATCCCGACACTGTACAATTCCGTGTGCTAGTTTACCTTGTTCTGTATACTGTGCAATTCTATAGATTATGAGAACAATTGGAGCAGCATTAGAGAATAGTCAATAGTAAGCACAAATACAATAAATAGCAATTGTAATCATCATCATGTTCATTCAAGTTTTATACAATATATGCATGTACATTTTGAATCTCTGAACAAGAAAACTTTTATCCTAGATACTTTCTCCACGAATTTCATACAGTCTACGGCCTACATGAAGCTCCATGAGTCTTCAAGAGCAGTGAAGTGTGTATCTAATTAAACATGAATGTGTACATGTAAAATGTACATTTTGCATTGTGCATTGTGTATGCACGTGGAATGTAAAATGTACATAGAGATACATGGATCGTGGATTACTTTGAAAACTAGAACTAGAACAAGTACAACTTTTGAAAAATGATAAAGAAGAATAAATAAAGATGAGGTTTTTACACTTGGAAAGGAAATCATATATTTATGAGACACAAAACTTAATTCCAATTCTAAATAACAATATAGAAAAGGTGTGATCGATAATAGTGAAATGAAACGAATTACAAAACGGTAGGAAAAGAAAATTTGGAACTAATAAATATTCACCATTCTCGTATTACAAATCTCAATCCTCAATATACAACTTCCTTTGAAAGCTAAAAACCAATTCTTATCATTTTCTGTTGTCTACTTTCTACATTCTATACACCGATCCATCAAGAAAAGAAAAGTCACTGGGTACGAATTAGGAATTTTCCACAAAAAATATAAATTTTTATGCAAAAACAAAAATGGATTCAGATGGATTTTCCATACATTCACCAAAGCTCACTACGATCACTATGATATTCTAGTATAAAAAAGATAAAGCATGCTGATGTATTATGTATCTTGTATCTTATTTCTTATGCAAATGCGCCTCAAATCTCGACAGTATTTCTTATTTACATATTTGTTTTTTTTACAATTGAGTAAATAAATTTAAAATTTCCATGTAGAGAGAAAAGGGAGATATGTAAAATGTACGTCTATGGATATTTGATGTTTTTGTCTGCTCGACATACTAGACACTAGTACAACATACAGCATACCGAGAGACGAGACAGAATAATTGATTAGCGTGGAGAGAACTTGGGTACATGGAATATCATATGAGAGGAACACAGACAGAAACACAAGTACGAAGTACTTGTGTTTCTCCTTTGTATTAGTATTTTTGTACTAGTTGAAGCCTCATCCTTACATGATTACCCGTTACCCGTGTAGAGTGTGTAGCAAAAAAAAGTTATAGGATTACCCGCTTATTTTCACCAAATAAGCCAAGGTGACTGCTTCAATATGTAAAACATTTTGGATTTTACCACACATCCCAAACCTATTACCTTCATGTGTATTGCGTATATAAAAGGTTGAGCTAAATTATGACACACAACATACAACAACGTAGAGCATACAGGAGATTAGGAATAGGAAATGAAGGATGAGTTAATAAATATCTAAATACATGTAGAGCAAGAAGAGCCCGTGGACATGTGTGTCGATTGTGGATCCCACAAGTATTTTTTTCATATCTTTATTCATATAAAGTTCCATCTAAACCTGTAACCTGTGGCCTGATATTTTTTACCATTTCGTTCCTTTAAAATTAGTATAGTAAATGAGAATTATTTAGGTTTTAGGAACTGTTTACATGTAATTATCGGCATGCAAAATTATAAAGACCTGTCACATGTTCAATAGTATCAAGAATCCAGAATCAAAAATGAACAATCCAAAACCCAAACTCATTTTATGTTTTAGGAATCGGACGAAATACTAGGATTTTTAGAAGTTTATAATTTATAATATTAGATATTTGGTATCGTGTGTGTCTGTAATATGTGGATGCTCTATGCGATGGATTCTGAGTTGGGCTCGTCTCTCACTCTTCCCGATTGTATGTAGTTTGCACATATAAATGTGTGTGTGCATTATGTGTATGTAAGTGTACGATGAGGCCTCCTACAACTAGAACTACAACAGCTACTACTATTACTACTACGACAAGGTTAATACAACTAAAAAGAGAGAGAGAGAGAGGCAGAGACAGAGCAAAAGAGATACACACATGCACACACGAATAGAGAGAAAGGAGTGTAGAAACAGAAAAGAGAATCATGTCAAATTGGTTCATGGAAAAGAGACCGACGCAAACCTCGACTGACGTCAGGACAGGAAAGTCTTGACGTCAGAATCTAGTGAGACCCAAAAACTTGGAAACTCCAGAGTTTTGAAGGCCCTGAATGTATAACATTCTCTCTGTGTATTCAGTATTCAGGTAAAGGAAAATGAGCAAGAGAGAGAGAAAGAAAGAGAGAGCTTCATGAATTTAATTCCTGATAGATAGACATACACACGCATACATGCATAAATGTACATTGTACACATGTAGACAGTGACCACAAGCTCATTCTGTGTGTGTGTAATCTGTTCTACATTTTAGGAAAACCAAATGACAGCTAGAAATGAGAAATGAGAGAGAGAAAGAGAGTCCTTGCTGTTGCACATAAAAATCACAACAAAGTGAGACAAGTCAATACCCCTCAAGAAATAAGAAAACGCACACACACACCTGCATAGATATATATGCACACCATATGTTTCACTGCCAAAATGATATCACGTTTGTGTGAGTATGCACTATGCACTCTCATTTTAATTGCGTATGTAAATGTTTAAACAGATTTTGTTGCAGTAATTGTAATAGTAGTAAGTAGTACGAGTAAAAAACGTCCTTGTGAAAAATAACTATTGTAGAACTACTACTACACATAGGAATATTACGTTGATTTGGATTACGCAAATAAACTTTATACAACATAATAATAATATATACAAACTGAATAAAGTACAAGTCATGACTGATCTAGTTCTTCCGGTGATGACCCTGGACTATGAATCAAATTTCATAAGATTGGCAAATCAACTATTGTTTATCTTTTTACAATCCAATGGAATAGAATCACATAGAGAGAGAGAGAGAGAGAGACAAATACTAACTCCTTTGTGCTTACTAGGAAAATAAAATTCAAACACTTTTTCTTTCAAAACATGAGTATGTACTAAGCGGAAAAAGTCCTCACACATTATGTATTTAGCATCTCGTAGCAATTTCTTTTTGTTTGTGGACCGGAAAACGACTCCCTAGTAGAGATAGTAACTTTGATTTTGTTGTCCTCGTTACCAACAAGGTTTTCAGTTTACTAGAAAATACGAGGCCTCGTCGGTGAAAACCTCGAATCCGAGTTCTATTCGAGGTTTTGGAATTTTTTATTGTAAAAAATTCAGTTTCCACTGGTTTTTATTTTGTTTGAATTTTTTTCATAAAATTGAAAATTGAATCCAAAATACATTCAACTTTTATTATTCAAATAATAAAAGAAAATCAGACCTCGTATTGGCTTTGTCATACGAGGAAACCTTGACGGAGCCCTCGTTCATCACCGAGACCTCGTTGTAGTCAAAGTTACTACCTCTACTCCCTAGTAACTAGTTTATAACTATTCAGTGCTCGATTCTATATTATTATCAAAGGAAAATGATTCCTTCCTAACATTTTAATATTAAATTCTTATTGAAAATACTTCACATGAGGATGTACATGAATTACATGCTATGAAGTATGCTTCGTTGCATTCTTATACCTAAACCATTAAAATTTAGTTAGCTAAGTAATCATAATCAAGTAATGGTTTACATTACAACCGTAAATGCTTAAAAAAACCTGAGTATTTACAGTACATGTAAATTTACAGAAAACCATTATCAATACATGAATAAAAAAATTCTCATGTATTGCAACCAATCTAGTTTATTTTATACAAATATGAACTTAACAAAAAATGTTACAGCATAACATTGTATATTATATTTTTATATTACATAATATTTAACCATATTATAAAATAACTATTATTACCTATTATTCTTTATAATTTGTAGAAAGGAAAAAAAAATAAGAAACACAAAACCTGGTTATAACTGTAACATAAAGAACTTCTCAAATATAAGTAGCATATTATGTATCCTTGAAATGTTTTGATATGAGTCCATCTGAAACAAACAAAAAGAAAATTAACATTCAATATCATCAGCTAAATGTTATATATAAATCTACTGAATGAAAACAAAAAAAAATAGTTTTAAAGTATACTCACCTATTTACAACACTGAAGATTATTTATTATACTGTGAATGGTTTTAAATAAATGTGAAATATGTTGTTTTTTAAACAGGATTTATATATAGTTAGTTAGTTGGTGCACCACGTACAAAAAAAAATGTAAATTAGATTCAGTCTTCTGCTTTCTCAGGTGGTGGTCCACAAGGCTAAAATTAATTTAAAAAAAAAAACAACATAAGTATACCCATTACTCTTGAGACCAAATAATTTTGTGCATCGCATTTACTTATAGTAAGTAAGTAAGTTATGTATAACGTATTATGTATAAGTCAAAAATCAAAAGGGAACAAGTAACCAGTAACATAAAATACCTGGAGCATCTTTTCAACTACATTGAATTTCACTCTAGCTTTGGTTTCATTTTCAACAATGGCCATATAGTTTAATAGATCAAAATGTCCTAGGATGGAACCAAATGTGTCTCGATGTTGATTAGTTACCCATTCATGTTTCTAAATTATTAATATATTATAATAAACATGACACATGAGTTTTCCATCAACAACAAAAACAACATGTTGATAGATTATTAATTATTAGATTATTGATTGCAGTATGTAGTAATAAATGAATATAAAATATATAATATTTTATTTTAGACTAACTTCACGCCATAGTAGAGGTGAAAATCGTCGAAATCTCAAATTTTCAGAAAACCTTCAAAAACCCATTGCTAGGGATGAGTGAACATGGGTACAAAAGGTTTTAGGTGAAAAAATTATTTTGGGGTCGGTGGGGCGCATTTTGAAATTTTAGGCAAAGTGGTTTGGTTCATAAAACGGGGCCCAGGATTGTGAAGCCATTTATGAA
>JAQGBH010004489.1:0-16607 GCA_034698265.1 Sminthurinus aureus | reverse complement strand
AAAAAACTTTTGCGAATGATTTAACGCAGACTTTTATAGACTTATGAAAGAGACTCTAGTGATTTACCCCATAGTGCCTTAATGAAATACTATACTCTCTGCTCGTTACCAAAGCAAAGTTTGCACTGTACGGAAGTTTACAATGGTATATGGTATATGGAATGGATTTTAATCTTGTCTGAATGTAGACAGTCTACAAACTTCATAGCACATAGCACATAGCATAGTTTAGTGCAGTGAACAGGTACGTGGTGTACCAGTCAGCAGTCAGCAGTCATCACTACAAAAATCAAAACTCGAGCTGTACCAGCTACAAAAATTCTATTTTGGATTTCTATGGAGTGCGAAACAAAGTGAACAGATCAAAGCAAAGTGCATGTGAAGTGTGATTAGTAAACAGAGTACCAATAGGATAGGTATTTAAATATTTTTATATTTTGTATTTTGTATTTATAGTACAGTACTGCCACTGTTATGTAAGATTTTATACACACACATGGCAGGGAAATAATTGATCATTTTTATATAATATTATATTATAGTGTAAAGTGCAAAGTGTAGAGTGCAAAATGTAGAGTTTAGTCCTTAATATATGATTATACTTTAGTACAACAAAGACTTTTTTCTCGGTGTTGAAAACATAATCGCTAATCACAACGATCGTTTGTTTTTACTTCTATGTATGTTTGCATGTATGCATTACTTATCTGTCATCTGCCTTGGTTGGTAGAAAGCCATTTGATATGTACATTTCCTAATGGAAAAAATACCTTTGACCACAGTACAGTCCAATTTAAAGAGTAATCAAGTTCAACTCCTTGAGTCACATCAAACATTGCAGCTTCAACGCAACGGTTTTACATTCCCAAAACTTTCTTCCGTTCTTTCGTGCTTATCAATCTGTTAAAAATCACCTTTCTATTCACCTTCTTCGTTAATGTGTACTATGTACAATGTACAGTGGTAGTACTATAATTTACTTTAATTAACATAATATAACCAGTATCCAGTATGTGACTGGTTCTGAATTTTCATGCATACATGTATGTAAGCAGTATTCGAAACTGTGAATCGTTGATTTACTCTCCTTTCCCCTATAATATATTTCAATGAGTAAATGTTGCTCATACTGCCCAATCTAAAGCAAACATAAGTTTTGAAAGGAGGATAAAATTGTGAATTTTTGTGCTACTGACTCAAATTTTGAATCCAGAAAAATATATTAATTACATGTTCTTTGTAAGATAAATAAGTCAGAGACATTGAAATTGTTGCAGTAGTATACTGTGTTCAAAAACCAAAATAGAACACTGGAGGTTTTCAAGGAATATGAACGGAGACAAAGTGAAAGAGGAAGAGGGAGAGGAAGGAGAAGGAGGAGAAAAAGAAAATATATTTTGAGGACTACTTTTAAAGAAACCGTTAAAAGAACTTTAAATGAGGGTATGAATAATTAGACAAAAAAATGATTAATGATTATAACCCACTGAAAATTGGATCACTATAACATTTACTAGTGTGAGGTGGTGCAAGGTGCGGTTGAAAACAGTTTTTTTATTGAAATAATCTCAGTTTACAAAAATGTATAGTAGACATGAATTTATTTTGAAGGAAAGGGAATCCTGGATACTTTAAAAAATATCATAATATTGATATCGAATGTTGCGAATTCTCATGTGGAAATATTTCCACCATGTTCGTGATTTGTAAATGTGTAAATATTCACACAATGTGACACTATTCAAAATTGAAACTTTACTCTTGACTTTGGAGAATTTGTAGGAGTAGATTACACATGACACATGACACAAGACATATCTAAAATTACTCATCCTGAATTCTGAAACTCAAAATCTAAACTCATACGAGTCACAAGAATAAATATTATGGGAGAGTTCAATTTACATATTTAAACATATTTTAACAATAAAAATACCATATAGTTCAACTTAAACTGGTGTAAAATAAATAAATAAATACATGACAAGAAATGAACGATGAACAAAACACATCTATAACCTATATGAAACTTATAAAAATAAACTCTGAGCTTATATCAGTTGGTTAAAAAATAAAAAACAACTGCTATAATGATGATGGAGACTATTGTGAATTGTGATAAAGAAGAAGGATAAGACTGGATTTTAGTGCAAATTATTTAGTATACGAAATGAAAAGAATATACACAACAATTGACGGGGAAATCCATTCAAGTTTTTATAGAATTTTACGATTTTCTTTATTTTAAATAAGGTGTATATCTACTAAACTTATACATTGATTGCTTTCTGTGGTGCTGAACGTTTTGTTTTTAATTAACTACTATTTTCTTTTCTACATTTGGATACATGGATTGAAGGTCAATCTATTGGTTTTCGACTTTTCAATGCACGAAAAAAACGGAAAACAACAACAAAGAAACAGAAAAAATAAAAACTTGATTTGTGGGTGAAAATATTTTAACAGTACCAAAGATCTACGAGCCAAAAAATGTCACCACCATTTATCAACGATTATAAAAGGTCATTTGCATGGAAAAGGCTTTGCCAAACTTTTCTAGGCGGACCCAGATTATTTTCTCATCCCGTATCCATTGCCCTTCAAATCATAATTTTCACTCTCCCAGCACTTCTGTTGTCCATTGTTCGTCTGGTAGACAGCTCCACAAATGTATTTTGGAGATGCCTCGTTGTTGGAGTGTCCCTTATCCTAATGGAGATTTTTCTCAATTTCACTCTTTTCCTCCTTAAAAAAGGACATCAAAATGTTGCTCCAACGGAAAGTCTAAACAATTTCTTGGCTGAAGAAGATCAGGTTAGCATCATGTTTAAAAAATTACACTTTCTTAACCAAGCCTAATTTATGCATTTTTTATCCTAATAATCCAATGTTTATCATGTACAATGTACATTGTACATTGCACATATCTAATATCTACGAGATGAATAAAAATGTCCTTTTCTGTCGTATATAGAATGATTATGAAGGGTTTTTAAAAGGCTCAACTTGGACTTTTATTGCTCCAAATGCATCAGTCAGCCCTGTTCAAATATTGGCCATATTCTCATCATCACTCTCCTGTGCCTTATGTGCACCACTTATTTTTCATCAAGTAAGAAAAATCTTAATTTTTTATCATTATTTTTGATATATTTTTTGTGAATTGAGAATGCTTACATGGAAATCAAACCACACACGAGATGTATAACATAGTATTATGTTCAGAGTGCAAAGGAACAATGTTTACATAAAAGAAAACATGAAAGTACGTTGTAATATGTATACATACATATGCTGGTACTAATATATGGTACGTACCATGTAGTATGAAGTATGAAGACTACACTGTACAGTTGAATTGTCTGTATCCTATACACTACAAATTTCCGGCATATTCAGTTGTCGATATTTGTATGGCTTAGAAGGTGTATGTTGTATGTCCGATTGTGCTCGTGATATCCCTCCCCTTGTTCATAGCCTATTCTATTTAAAGTGTCAAATACACGTTGTATGTCTACGTGTTTGCATAAAGTATGAATTGTTCTTTATTGACCGTAGCTTTCTCCATAATTCACAATTCATAAAAATTTACAAATACATAAAATACTTCTATAGTACTTCTAATACTTCTTTAACGAGAGAAATAGATATATACTTCTGCATTCTGCACGAACACCAGCACTAGGTAATGTCTACATAAGAATGACGTGAAACATATACAGAGTTCTTTTATTGTAAATTTTTAAAAACATAGACTCCATTTTTTTCATCTCAATCATCACTCATCACCGTTTGAAGTTTGAAGTTAGAAATCTTTTTCTTCGTATTACTCATTTGTTATTGATAAACATTTACTTGTGTGTAAAGACTAAAGTATAAACCCGTTTAATAGTCGACCATTAATAGTCGACCATTAAACGGGTTTGTACTTTAGTCTTTTTATATGTTAAATCGGGTAATGAAATTTCTCCAAGTTCCAAGCTAATATTTTACATTTATATGTATTCATGGAATATCGAATATTTTGCATACATTTTTTATCATGCATATTTTGTTAACTCGCGTTCCTAACATGTCACATGTCCAATGTCCAGTCACTGTACAGTTGTGAGGAGTTTCCCTTAGTATTGATGTAGCAATTACCAAAACGCTTAGTATCAAAAACGCAAGGGAAAGGATGCTACCTTTATAAAATATAGAATATAACACGAAATATATGAATCACTGAGCAACAATCTATAAGGAGTACCGAGATAATAAAAAAAATTATGATGACTTTAGTACAAGCAGTATATCATATATTAGAGGGTTCGGTGAAACAGAAGAACAGATTACAAAAAAACTGTTGTTATAATGTGTAATGAGATGTTCATCAACTATGTTGTTGGTTCATGTGACTTATAATTAAATGGATACTATACAGTATAAAGTTAACAGAAAACAAAAACGAGTGTCATGTTATTCCTCGTTTTTGTGGTACACTTGAAAACTTTGAAAGACATAAGACATCACCAAAACGATTTAGGCCACCCTCAGCTTTTATATATAGGCATAAGAAGTATGGATTTATTCCTTGTGAGTAACAGTTACGTGAATCAATCGATACGAATAATCAATTAATGTTCAATGTTAACGACTATAATACAATATTTATATTATCCATTTGTAGAATAGTCTATTTTGCATAGAGTTACGTGGCATATAATATAATCCATATGCATTGCATTGCAAATGTTGTGGTACGTAGTACAATTCATATTTCTGCAGAGTAGGCTCTATGCATTCTACATACATACTTATGCATTCATTTGCTCATTTATTCCTATACCCCTTTTACCTGTTATTATTGGTTACTGTCTCATTCCTAAATTGTGGATGAGAGGTCTTGAAACTTGAAATGCTTGAAGGGAAAATGTGCATAAAACAAGAAATGCTAGGACATGTTTGTACTAATTGAGTGGTCTTGTACTTTCTCCAATGACAATGTATTTATCTAAACTGTGTAGAAGCAAGGACAAAAAAGAACAGTGTTGAGGAGCAGAAAATTATTCACAACAAATATACACAAAATACATTTAATGCACAAATAAATTATATGGGCAAAAAAGCTTTATACATTTTACCATTTGAGCGTATTTGAGTTTTGAGTGAATGCAAAATGAAATTATTTTACAACTTGTACAGTACAGTATGTTCAACAATGTCTGATATCTGAAATAATTTTTGTGGATTTTATTTCATTTAGAATGTATCACCAGTTCTTCGAGGTTTTGCCATTTTTTCACTTTCCATTGGAAGATATACAGCAGTTATTAATGTCGCCCCGGAAGTGGCGACGTTCGATCCTATCAGACGAATTGTCATTCGATTTTATCGACCTTTCTACACTGGACTCATTGGAGCATGCTACTTAGGAGCTTTAATGTACTTGACAAAGCAAAAAAAAACTATTGAAATGAAAACGATTTGTAATTATTATTGAACATTCTCCTTGTGTTTTGCAAAACATGAAAAGAATCCATGGATTCATGTCTTTTTAATGCGTAATATGTATGTGTCCATCTTTTTTCGTACAGAGTTGCCGAAACTGAAGCAGATTCTTGTGCATATGTGTTCGTCCTTTTGCTCGCTCTTTTACCCATTTTCTGGTCTCTTGGAATTCTCCCACCCCTAGATGCACTTCTTCCATGGACTTTAGACTCAGTACTTGAAACTTAAAATTATCTATATCTATATCTATAAAATTACTACACACATCATAAACAAAATTTGCACATAGTCAAAAGTTAGCAGTGACAAATTCCCTGAATGAACAAAAAAAAATTTGTATCATCTAGATTGCTCGATGTTTTGGTGGTATTCCATCTTTTCATCATTTTGGAACAGTTTTAAGTATCGGTATGGGTATCGTCGCAACTATCCTAGCATTCGTCGCTGCTGGACAAAATCCAATTTTACTCATAGTCTTAGAGTGTGTATTTGCATACATCATGACTTCAGATATTGGTAAGAATAATCAAATAATTTATAATTTGTTGACTACATATGGCATATCTTACTGTGAAATGTGAAATGAGTTGTCCAATACATCCAATGGTAAAATACGTTATATATATATTTTACTACTATTTGTGTCGTTTATTTGAATGAAGGTTGTATATTGAACATGAGATCATCACTTTGTGAGGACACCCCAGCAAAAATAGCTCTTTTCCGTCTGCTGAAACCCTCATTGGCCATTCTAACATCAATTTGTATTCTCATTATGACAATTGTAACGGAGATTAATATAAATTTTCGAGAAGGATTGACTGCAATCACACTCACGGTTGCCACAACCTCCTTTGTCATTCGATACTTACTCATGATGCGAAAGTATCCCGCTCCGAAACTCTTTGTTCTCCTATATGCAATGTGGGATGGAATTCTCATGTACGTTCTTCAAATTTGGATCACAATCGAGTTGACTGATGAGGACAGGAAAAGATCATTGTCTGTTCAATCTCTATTAAATCTCCTGGATTATATGTTGACTATCCGGGCATTTTCTCAAACTATTTGTAATCCAAAAATGACTGCATTGGATCTTACAATCACGAGCTTACTCAAATACTCTTCAACTATCTCATCAAATCTTGGTTTGAGTGAAACTGGCAGTAGTTGGACACAGTTTAGCTACATTATATCCCTTTTTATTGTCTCTCATGTTAGACAAAGAGTTTTTCGGGGTATGAGATTCTTTAGAATGATAGTTATTGTCTGGCATGCTTTCCTTGTAACGCCACTTTTGGAAGAGAAATGGAAAATTGGGTGTAAGTTTTGCTTTTTTACAAATTTATATAATTTTTGAAGTTCTAACATATTTTACACAATGAAAGAATACAACAATTTATTGATGTGATAAAAACGCAAGTAATAAATAATTTTTTATGCTTTTTTTTGTTGTACATTATGCATTTATGCATGATATTTTTGATCTTCAAGCAGTGGTTGCCCTTTGTGCCTATCCAATTTCTATGATGTCGTTAACTTTGGCCACGTTGATTGAGGGGTCTACTCTTACTCCATTGTTTACACTTCCAATTTTCATAATGGGGTTTCCGAGGCCGACTTCCTTTTGGAAAGCAAGATGGTTACCAAAACGTGCGACAATTAAACAAATTACAGCAAATGAAGCAGATGGGAAGAGTCTAGACTGGACAATTTACGCTCAAATTGCACCAATTCTCACCCGAAATCTTGTGAGAAAAGCGTATAAAGCCAGAATGCGTAAGTTATTTTCTACTTTCTTCATTCTGCACATTCTATTTACGCTATAAGATACAATATACCATTCGCTTATTATACCATTTATCATTTATATGTATTGTATATTGTAGTTCCAAGAACTTGTACATTTTACATTTTACTACCATATCATGTACTGCTGAAACGAATTTGTGAATATTTGTTGGAAATATTGTTTTTTTTTTGCAGGATTGGACGAGAGTCATTACTTTGTTGCTCGCTACGAAGATCGACTAATTTTTGTACATGTTCTTACGGCCGGTTGGAATTTCATGTATGTTCATGTAAAAGGACTGGAAATGCAAGAACAAACCAGCTGTCACCATCAGGTTTGTAATCTAATCTATTTTCAAGTTGTTTTATTTATCTTCAACTTTCGTATGATTCCTGATTCCTGATCCACTTGATTACATAAAAATTAATTAATGATTTATGTACATAACACATTATTTTGAAAGACTATATTTTTGTATATCTTTTACTGTTTTTAAACATTATGAAATTCAATGTTTTCTATTTTATAAATTGTAATCACAAAAGGAGGCTGCTTGGATGGATGAATATTTGGAGAAAGCATTTGGAGTGAATGCACGAGTTTGTTTTTCCTTTACATCTCCCACAAATCTTCGAAATATGTTGATGAGCTCTGTAAAACCACAAACGGCTCTCTTAGTCTCTACTTATGCAGAGTCCAAATCTATGTTGAATAGTTTGAAAACCAAAGAAGAATTTCTAGTTTTTCAACACATGTTCTGTCGAGCTTTCTCCTATTTGTGGATAAAGAAAAATCCAGTTTTCAAAGGGGAATCTTATCAACGTCCTATTGCAAGTGGCTATCATTTTGTACCACCAGGAGGCTCATCCATTATCAACATTTCAGATGAAGGAAGTTTAGATGAGAAGGATTCTGATGATGAGGAAGATCGTCAACACAATAATCAAAGTCTTTTCAATTATAATCAGAGCGGCCATAGTCCACAAAATAAGTTTTCAATGTCAAGAGCTCTTTTTGACTATGCAATGGGGAATGTAAGCGCAATTAGTGGTTATAACACTTTTAATCCTGGAGGAAGTGGAATAATGGGAGGAGGAGGAGGAGGCGGGGGAGGAGGAGCAATTAGTAGTGCAGTAGGTCCAATACAAAATTCTTTGGTTGCTCCAGTAGTTCAAATGGTAATGCCGAATCGAGATGCATGGTCAAATGGAGGAAATGGAGGATTCAATTTCCCATATTTACCCGGCATGGGGGGTGATAGTAATAGTAGTAATAGTCTTTTTGGAAGTACTTGGAGAGATGATCCAAGTCGAGGATTCAACAATAACAGTAGTAACACTAATTATAATAGTCAACGTCATCCAAGAATGACCATGACAGACTTTTTCCCTAATGAAGGCGGAATTGGTGGTTTGGATGACAGAGAAAGTACTAACGATATGAAAAAAGACAATCATAATAACTACAGAGGAAGTTCTCATCGTCCTCCATTAACACAATCATCATCAATATCTTCGTCTACTTCTTCACCAGTATTATCCACAAATTGGCCTGGATTAAATGCTATTTGGATTAGAAAATGTGTAGGTGAATCAATCCCGTCAAATGCTGTAAAAGCACGAGTAGAAAAGTTGTGCCTCAAAGCATGGAAAATCATTCTAGGAAGAGATGAAGGTATGTAGTTACAAAAGACCAATATATATATAATATATATCATATATCCGTCTGAAAAGAGGTTAAACTTTTCACTGAAACCTCTTAAACAGAAAATGTACAAAAACGAAAAATGTCATGTTTTTATCATAATATCTAATTATTTTTTAACGTACATAGATTTAGTGGAAATCGATCTCGCTCAATTTTTTAAGGAGGATTTTTGGAAAAAGTAACAAGCTTTATACTTTGTTTCTTAAAAAATAAAATAAGTAATAAAAGTAGTGGAAATTAATGGTTGGTTTATAATTTATATTAGGCGATGACATTTTGTAAATCACATGTTTTTTTATATAAATCTGACACGATGAATTATTGTAACACACACAACAGATGGAATTCGTCCCGAAAGCTGACAAAACTGAGTTCGTTGGGAAAAATTAGTGTAGAGGAGATTACTATGAAAGCATTCAGGTAAAGATGTATTGTAAACTTTGAAAACGATGAATATTTAAAAGTATACACGCTTTTTTTTATCGTTCCTATAATAACATTCAACACAGTTTGATTCAACCGTATAACACTCTGAATTTGCAGATATGCAGCCAAATTAACATTGGATGAAATATATTCTGGATCCATTGAATTAGATGGAATAGAAAATATTTTCAACAATAATGAAGCAAAAGAAGAAGAGATTTTCCATGAGTTAACATTGTACGAAAAGAATCATAAATTTTGTAGCCCAAAAGATATTCCTATGCATATAGATGATCGTCAAAAACATATTGTGTCTATGAATAAGACTGACAATACAAGTCAACAGAGTCAATTAAGACTACTAAATTTTGACAATGTTGGTGTTGAATTCAAAGGTAATAAACTTTTTTTACTGCTATACTGTACATATATTACCTTTGTGACATTTTACTTGATACTTTTTTTATTGTAATTTTATATATCTTACGCATCTACCAATTTAAAAAAATCATGACTAATTATCCTATCTTTAATAATAATTGACAACCATTTATAATATCTAACTCGTATTTTGTATGTTTATTTTTTTTGAAAAAAGTCGGAAGGCTTTCTCAATACTGTGTAGAAGGAATTTGGAGTAATCTGAATTTAGAACTACTTTATTTGACATCGGACGACGATGAACGTTTTTCTATTCAAGTAAGTTACCATAAAATCTAACACATTTTTATAATACATGGAGTAACATGTATACAGGGAGTAAAAATACCCTTAATTGAAATCATAAAACCTCTGGTATTCTATTGTGTACATCTATTTATCTGTTTACAGCATGACCGCTACTTAATGCGAAATATCACTACTCAGTGTGCAAATAGCCCTTTAGGATATGCAGTATTCGATAATACTTATAAAATTCACTTGTTTGATAATACTATACAGTCTGTTACATAAGTGATAAGTGAATGAGAAAAAAATACATGTGATAATAATTTTTTGCAATATTTTACTGAAAAATAAAAGTACAACAAAATGCAGTCGTACTTTATTTCTCTAAAAAAAACATCATAATTATTATTGAATCTTTCAACAAAAATCAATTCAAATACTTGTTTTTTTTTTTTGCAACAATTGTTCCTTACATAAAGCAAAATATGTATACTGTCATGAATTCTTTATATTTTCATAGAAAACGTTTCTTACGTACATAAAGTAAATGTTGGAACAGCCACAAAACATTGGCTTTGTTTAAAAATATATCATACAACACATTATTAAAAAATATAGTAAAAGAAGGAGAAAATATAAGTTATGTTACGAGCTCACTTTGGGAAGCTTTAGTGACTTTTTGTCTCGAAGTGCATTCTTTTGCCTCTTTTTCTTCAAGTAACTTTCAAGTTTTCCAGATGCTTTTAACTCGTCATATTTTTCTGCTAATTCCAGGTACTTTTTGGTTGCTATTATGACAAAAAAAAATAGTACAATACATTTTCATTAAATTATATAGTCCATATAAGATATACATAATATATTATGTACTCAGTATGCACATCATTGATAATTTTTGAATACATATTGGACAAAAAACCAATGAATGAAAGGTGCTACACCAGAAATATAAAGCACCTGAACTCAATACTAAATATACAATAAAAATAGTAATGATGAGTAAGAGGAAACATACATTTTTTCACATAATACGGATTCTTTCCTTCCTTTAATCGTTTAATATTTTCTTCTTTTTCTACTCTTCGTTTATCGTCTTGTTCACGTTTTACAGCATTAGATCTCTCTTTATTTATCTAAAAAAGAAAACCCAAAGGATGTTGAATCATAACAGCATATAAACTATGAACTGTGTATCATAAAAAGTAAGAGTTTTTCTATAAAACATACAGTGACATAAATATAAAGTCAAAAAATGTGTACATACCAATTTTTGTAAAGTTTGTTTGACTTCAGCTCTTTTTTCTGGATCTTCTTCTCTTTTTAATTGCTTTTGTAAATGCTCCTTTTCTTCTTTACGCTTTTCATCCAAGAATTCATAATTTTTTGACCACATCTTTAAAAACGAAGTAAAATGAGCATTATTGTGAGTAAAATACAACATGGTACAAAAAAAACATTAGCATCTGCTTAATATAGTTTTCTTTTTCGCTGGCACAAAAATAATGACAACATGCAACATAATAATAAATAAAATACATTGGTAATATGTTACAAAAGTTTAAGTACTTACCGTTTCATTAAATTCTCCACAAACACTTTCAAATCGAGGATCTCGTCGCCTCTTTTTCTGAACAGGAACAACTTCTCGGATTTTTGGAACTCGGATTTTAGCAGATAATTCTCTAGGTCGATTTTTATTGTCTCGTTTAAAAATTTCATTCTTTTTCCTTTTCTTACTTGATGAAGTACTACCAGAGGATTTTCCAAACATTGCTTCATTCCATTCTTTTGTACCAATCTTTGCTTTTAATGCCTCTAATTCTTCATATGACAAATCTGAAAGTTCTTCACGGATGGCAGTCTACAAAATAAAATGTATACACACACATGCTTCTATATTGTAAATTATAAAAAGACTTTTTATACGTCACATTTCTCTATCGATCAAACACTGTCATGGTTATAGATTTGATCAAATAAAATTGGTGTAGAATAAAATTAATATTATAGTGTACCCTTTTGGCTTCTTCATCTTCTGATTCTTCTCCTTCCTCCTCCTGTGTTGAGTCATCCTCTTCATTATCTGATTCTTCGGAATATTCTTCTAATTTAGGATCCTCTTCTGACGAATGAGCCATTATATTTTTTAAATAAAACTAATTTGTTCTAAATGTACACAAAAAATATTGATCTAACAATCACTTCAAATCAAAGCTTTGAACTTCTGAATTACAATTTTTGTGTTATTCGAATTCCACATGGAATTCGAATACCGAGCGCCAATGCCAAGAAAAACGCATTCACAGAATTACATATACATATTTGTACACACTGTCCACTGGCTTATTTTTTTCCTCTGTTCACAAAAATGTTTTTCAGTTGTTTTTTCTTTTTCTTTGTAGATAATATTATCATGTGGTGTACTGGGGTATAATCTGAGATATTTTCTCTTCATACAGTATATACAGATTAAAGCAAGAAAAAATGGAAACCTTTGAAAAGCCTCAAATGATATGTCATATAGAAAAATCTTTAAATTACACGCTGTAAGTACTTTTTTTAACATTTTAATTAAAATGTGTGAATATTTCACCATTTTATAAGAGATATGGCTATACTTATAAATGAAATTATATGATTGTAAATTGTAAGTACTTTTTTTTCACTTGGATCTTTATTTCTTTTGTTTTACTCTTCCAAATTTGTTTGATTTTTTTTCTAGTTACGACTGCAAATGGATACCAAGGACTGCCAAATTTGTAGTCATTGGATCCAATCCACGTGGAACTGGAGTAATGGAAATTTTCGAGATTCGTAGTAATGACGTTAAATCAATTCAGCAGGTAAAAGTACTAAATATGTGTATAAAGTAGAAACCTTATGCCTGACTTATATTTTCACCGTGTCTTGTATACTTAAATTCATGTAATTTAATTATCTAGAATAATAATTCATTGTCATTTGTTACTGCTTATAAGTTTTGTAGACTAGACTAGACTAGTAGCTATAGTATGTATATACATAATATGAAATATAGTATTGATTTTTTCCCAGATTGAAACAATGAACTCGCTTAAATGTGGAAGTTTTGGTGCTGCTCCATTTGCAAAGAAATATTTGGCTACTGGAGATTTCAAAGGAAATTTTCAAGTCTGGTAATTCTATTTTTTCAAACATATATTATGTTGTAGAATGAAAATTTTGTTTGTAAGAAAACGGTTTCAAAACACTAAATTTTAAATGGTT
Source organism: Sminthurinus aureus (assembly GCA_034698265.1). Lineage (NCBI taxonomy): Eukaryota > Metazoa > Arthropoda > Collembola > Symphypleona > Katiannidae > Sminthurinus > Sminthurinus aureus. Next base: position 3,277 of record JAQGBH010004489.1, on the reverse strand, counting down.
TCTATTAGGGATTTAGAAACCGGACAAAAATCCTATGATGTCAAAGGCCACAGCGAAATAATAAATGCATTAGACGCTGTTGGAGGAGTTGGTTGTGGGTATAATTGCTGTCTTTAAATACTTTAAAATGAATTGTTGATGAATAAATGTATATATATATTACTTATTACTATATGTTATTAACTTCTCTAATTTCCTATTACTGTATATATATATATAATACATGATGTAGAGCTCCAGAAGTTGCTACAGCCAGTCGTGATGGTAAGAAAAAAGATGATGATTTACTCATAATTCATAATTCACAATTTTAACAGTAAACTTTCCAAAACTTGTCGAAACATTAAATATGACCTAAAATTAAATGACAAAACAAGGTAGTGTTAAAATATGGGATGTTCGCCAAAAAGAAAAGCCAGTTGCTGTCATTGAGCCAGCTGAAGGTGCGGAACGACGAGACTGTTGGGCTGTGACATTTGGTACATGAATATTTATGATAAATTTTACTTGGAGCTGATGATAATAATATTATATAATATTGCTTGTTGTAAGGAATCAGCTTGTGTGACAGGCAAATTACATTTCCTTTTTTAATTTTTCCTTTAATCTCTTTATATTTCAGGAAATTCGTACAACAATGAAGAAAGGGTAATTTGTTCTGGATATGACAACGGGGATGTGAAAATGTTTGATCTTCGTGAAATGAAATTACTCTGGGAGAAAAATGTAAACAATGGTGTTTGCTCCTTGGAGTTTGATCGAAAAGATATCCCCATGAATAAATTATTAGTCACAACACTCGAATCTACATTTCATATTTTTGATTGTCGGACTTTACATCAAACTAAAGGCTTTGCCTGTCACACTGAAAAGGTACATAGTCCATAGTCCATAGTGTGCTAATATGCTTTTATTTTTTGGATCTTATCTTAGTATAATTCTGTTTATATACATATGTTATAGGCCCATAAATCAACAATTTGGATGGGTAGACATGTCCCACAAAATCGAGATCTGTTTATGACAACGGGTGGTTCCGGGTCACTTTGTTTATGGAAATAGTAAGTTGTTTGACAACATAATTATTTCCTGGTCATATCATTAATGAAAAACAATAATAATATAAAATCATGTCCAGTTTCACCCCAGTTTTTCATGGTCTAATTTGTTCTCTAAATAACAATACAGTTCATATCCAGACTTACGGGTTAAGAAAGATTCAAAAGGAGAAGAATATGGAGTGGCAGGAACAGTTGATCTTCTCCAGAACATGACAATATCTTCTCAACCTTTATCATCTTTGGATTGGTGTCCAGAAAAATTAGGTTTAGCCGTCAGTACAAGCTTTGATCAATGTTTACGGCTTATTATAGTTACAAAGTTAAATACATTTTGAATGTGCCTATATAATATACACTCTGAAAACACTTCTTAATTTATATTACTGCGTACGTAATAGTAACATTGTTATTACAACTTACAACAGCGTTATTTGTCATTTAGTTTTGAAATTGTATTTAGTATTTACTGTAAATATTTATTTTATTTTATTGTCCTTGTGAATTCTGTTTACACATTTAAAAAGACCAATAAACCCAATCGACGTTGTTCGAAAAAAAATGTAAAATATAAAATATTCTTAACTATGTTGGGCAGTAAATGTGTGTACCACACGAAGTCATGTCTACTAAAAAAGTCTAAAAGTCTGTCTACTAAAAAAGTAGGCATAGACATTTTTTAGTATATAAGTACAAAGTACACTTTTATTACATATTATTTTGATTATAGTATCTGTAATATCTTGGGTATACAACATACAATATTTCATGGTTCACGCTCTGTATGTATTTTGTAGTGAAATGTATACATAATGTTTTATCGAAGATGAGTATGAGTTCTCTCATTTTTGCCATTACGGGCTCCATAATATTCCTAAACAAACATGTACTTATAATAGATTATACTGGATTTAATGAAAATACTATTTTCATTAAAATAGAAAATATTATCAAAAATGCCAGACCTAAATACGTATTGTAGTTTAACAAAAAGTCAAGAAATCAAGTAGAAACGGTATTATGATATTATTATAATCAAACATGAAAGAAAAGCAACTCAAGAGAGAGAGAGACAAAGAAATCATGAAGCAGAAGAAGAAGAGTGAAAAGTGAAGGTGTGTAAGATCATATATATTATAGACATTTTATGTGTACATCTACACAATGGAAGAGAGAGTTGGGAAAAGTTGCTTGGGGGATGTAGTGAAGAAAAAACGGAGGACCAACATCATTTTAGCAGAGTGGCGCAGTGGAAGCGTGCTGGGCCCATAACCCAGAGGTCCGTGGATCGAAACCACGCTCTGCTAGAAAATTTTGCTCTCCTTCTCCCTCAATTTTTTACCCAACTCTTCTTCTCCTTCTACTACTTACTATTCTTCTTCTTTTTTTTGTAAATTTTATAACAAATGATACACATTATGAACTTTTTTTTATACAACAGTAAGCAGTATAGTTTTAAAGACCATTTAAGTACCCCAATAGGATTTTTCGTGACAACGCCTTCTCCTGCTTCACCTTCATCTTCTGATGCATTTGATTTCAAAGACATCCTTCCTTAGTTGCGTGGACGAGAGATTTGAAAATGTTCCGATTCTAAGTAATGTCAAAAAGAGTGCTTTTATTTTAATCAAAATACAAAATAGGTACATAAGAACAGTCATGATTCATTCATTTATCCATGTTATCCAACATTAATGTGTTTTGGGGAGTCATCAATAATATATATTTTATGGTATATATTTTTTTGCGTGTGTAATCATATTAATCATACAGATTCAAGATTATACGAAATGGGCTTCTGAACACTCTAAACTTCAACCCTATAGAGAACAAAATCAAGAAGAGGAAGAGATTAGAAAAAGTTACAGAGTGCAGCGTTAGTAAAAAAATCGAGTTATCATCTGATGAATTAAACTTCAGGGCATGTAAGAGTAAACTATAGTTAGAAACTAAGATTTTTCCAAGAATCCAAGAATCAACGTTTCAAGGGAAAAATTACCTCAAGCCAAGCTCAAAACCTCAAAAGACACAATATATGTGTAGGGAAAGTAGTGATAAAAAGAAACGTCTTTCTCAGCTTTACAATTTACAACCTTTTTGATCTGTGACATTCAAATCACAGGATCCTCCACTGTATTGCACCAAGGTAGTTTACTTAACAAGGTATGGTCAATAACAAACTTCTTCGGAACCAGAGATTCAGAACCAAAGTTTTTTTT
>JAQGBH010004488.1:0-16609 GCA_034698265.1 Sminthurinus aureus | reverse complement strand
TTCTCGTTGGTACTGGCTTACTATTTGAAGCTGGCTCACTGTTTGCAGCTGGATTAATAGGTGGTCATATACGGTAATCCAAACGTCCGCAATTTTCATCTATTTGTAATTTGTAATACATTTGGATTGAAATTCATTTTTTATTTATGATTCTTCTCGTTTCTTTGTATTGTTTTGAATTTAGAATTTTAAATTTTGACTTACAGTATTTTTTTCCAACCCCATGGTCGTGGTTTTCAGGACCGGCGGCGGTCCACTCCAAAATAATTTTAAATACAATCAAGAGAAAAATTGCAAAATGAATATTTTTAAATTTGAATTTTCTCATGATTTATGTTTCACACTCCTTTTTTGTCTTTTACACAAAGTTGTGACAAAGTGACGAATTTGAACTGCCTTTTGTTTGCTGTAATTTTTATCTTGTACTCTTTTGAAAAGGATGTAAATTCAAAACTTTCAAATTTAAAACTACGGTACATATCACCAGACAAAAAACAAAGTAGATGGGAAATATGTGATATGGAACACAAATAACAGATCCAGATTTTTTTCTAGTACCTACAACTCTATTTTTACCCAGTTCATACAAAGTTTATTCCGTGGTTGCACGAGGAAGCTGATTTTTTAAGAAAAAAAGTGACTTCCAATCCATTGGGCTAAACGCGGTGTCCTTCAACATTTAACACAGAGTTGACAATACTCTAGTGCTCTTAAGTGTGATGTGTCATGTTTGACTAGTTTTGAGTTCTATAAACATGTTTTTGTCCATTCTCCGAATCGTATAAACATGTTTAGGGAATTCAAAACCAGTCAAACATCATACAAAACAGCACGAGTTGTCAATTTTTATATTGCCGGGAATATTTTCGGCAATGTTTCTAATGAATCTTTTTGTGGGTGGTCGGAATTGGAATAGAGATATTGATATTTTAGGTTCAGAAAAGTGGATTTAATGCATCAAGTAGTTGAACGCCGTTTAAAATTTTACAAACTGTCACAGGCTCCGTGTTTCGAGAGATTCCTGGTTGGGACATTAATGAGAGCTTAAAATGAATGACGTGAATAACGTTCAACAAGTGTAACGATAATTACTTGATTGTGAATTGTGCTTCTTCCAAAAAATATTATCCACTAAATCTGTTTCCTTAATTAACGCTAAAGAATGCACAATTATGTACAACATGCAGAATAGTAATTTGACTTTTATTTAATTGTAACCGAGATACGGTTAATTTTGGGAAAATTGGGAAATTAATGTGCATGAGGTGAAAAATGTCTTGTGTCTTGTGTGCATCAAATATCTCTGCCCATTGAGACTCAAGACTCAAGACTCGAGCCTCGAGCCTAGGTAGTAAGAGACGGAAAAGGAAAAAGCTGGAGCTCGAGGGACAGTACACGAGTTTTACTCTATTGCGGTCCGGTTTGCACACTCCTTCCGACTTTTGATCTGATCCGTTGACATTTGACGTTCTGCATGAAATGTGAAACATTGAATCTTTTCTGAGCTCGAGCCAAAGAAAAAGTAACGAGTAAACTTGTTTGTTGTTTGTCCAATTTCAAAACCAGATTTTGTGGCTCATTCTTCTGCTTGTCGCTGTTATTGTTGTATGTCGTATTTCGTATGCCTTCTGGCTTTTGTACTATGCACCTTCTTTCTTTTACGCATGCTTGCAACGTTTTATTATAACTCATTCATTCTCTGTGCTCTGCATTCTGCACTTTGTTAAATTGCAGGTGTTCAATTCTCAGTGCTCATTATAATTTTTAATGCAAGTGAAATAATTATTTATTTATCGAGGGAGATTTGCACATCAGAAATTAGAAGTGGACTCCGTCGCCTTTACATATTATTTGGCATGCGTAAAATTTATTCCCTGAAACCAACATCCAAATCCAAAACAGAAGCAAAATGCAGACATTGGACTTTCAGATGCAGCTTTTATTACTGATATTTTCTACTCGGACGATTTACGACTTTTGTTGCTCCGGTTGCACTTTGAAATACTTTGAATGCAGATCACAAATATCAGATCACAAATTTTAAATCATTTTCTTGCTCCTCTGTTACAGATTTTGTAATGTACAATTGCCAATTGGGATTCATGTTTTACGTGATTTGAGATTTGAGCAACGAGGAACCTCTGTCTCATGTCTCGTCCACCCAATCCAATGTAATGCAGTAACCAGTGCTCTGAAGTCGAGATTAGAGGTTGTCACTCTGGTTCTCTTCTCTTCTTTCATCATCATGTTGCCGTTCCTTTCTGTCTCATATTCATAACCAAAGTAGTGACATTTTTTTGATACAAGGCCACCGCACCGTTTCATACAATATGGCATGATTTGATGCATAATATTTGTAAAAACTCAAACATTAAAAGCAATTTTTTTCTTTCCGTCTCTTCGACAATCAAAACATTAATATTAGAGGTAAAATGTAAAATGTAAGTTTTTGGAAGAATTTGTACGAGCTCGTTTGTTTACGCTTTGAATTGTAGATTTTGGAATCCGGTGGTTGGAAAATCTAAATGAAAGATGTAGACTGGAAAATCGTTGCGCCTAAACACATTGTAAATTTTTACACCGGCGTCAAAACAAGGCAAAATCCGTAATTCCGTAAATGAATATAAAATTGGATTTCATTTTGTATTTTTCCAGTACAGTGCAGAGTTTTGCAGAGACACAGAAAAACAAGTTGCAGAAACTCCATTCCGTGTTCAATATTCCACAAAAAATTCCATGTTCACAAACTCCGGGAAAATTAAAAAGGTTGAAAAATGTAATTCCGCTTATAAAAGTTGACGTGATAACTTGATGATACTTTGTAGTCAGTTTGCAGTTTGTAGTGTTCGGCGTGTAAATGGTAAGTGTTGATGTAATGAAGAGTAATTAATTAAATTTAGTGGTTTGTTCTCTGATTGGTTTGAATAATTAATTACGCATGTACTTTGAATTTTGCCTTGTACTCAGCTTCATGCTGATGATTTGACATATAAAAATTGAACATCTTGCTCATGTTCTTAATGTTTCTTGTTTCTTGCTGTTAAAAAGTTCAAATGTGTTAATCTTAACACTTTGCAGCTCAGAACTCGTTGATTTGATATTTGATGTTTATGGATTTATCACTCTTTCTGATTATGCTGTTCTTTCTTCTCTGTCTTGCTCAAAGGAACTTGAAATGAACTCACGAGTTAATGAGCTGAAAGAAACCACTGGATCGGATTGGATTGAATTGAACTGGAGTCGGAAATTGCAGGAGCGGATCATCCTTTAATTACAATAATTTCTTTCAATTTTCCATCTGGTCCTCAATCTGACATCCGGGATCCGCGTAAATTAAATATTTAGACCAATTTAGTCCCAATTGAATTGGACCAGTAGAAAATGATAAAAGTGAGACATGAATATTCTTTATTGGTTTTTGTGCTTGAAGTCGATGTGCGGTTCTTTAGATTTCTATTGGAGAGTCTGACGCCGTTTATAATTTACGAGGACGTTTTAGCCGCCCTATAGCATAAGATTGGCTACAAGACGTTGACAAATAACAGTAACAACAGAATTTTTCTTCTATGATTGACATTAACTATTCACTATTAATCAAAAACTTGACCATCCTCGTTCCGAATTAAGTATCAAATGTGTAAAAGTAAATCAATGTTATTTCAGTAAAAAGTACTCGCAGGCAAAGAAACAAGACCGAAAAATTCACAAATGGCTGTAAAATTGAAAACGTCTTCAACCTAGATTCATTAAATTTGGCAAAAAGGATCTCAAGGGGTCTTTGTCATATTTTTTTAGAATTTGTCGCCTTTCTCAAGATTTGTGAATTTTGTCTGGACCAGAAACTTTTTGGATGAGATTCGAACGTCTCGTGTAGGCACAATGTACACCCTCCCTTTTTTGAGCATTAAGCACGTTTAAATCTTCCCTTTCAGTTGAGACTGTCAACTGTTTTGACACCGGAATTAGGACTCTGAAAATACCATGAATTGTAAATTTTCGGCATATTTTGTAGTAATTTGATGTGAAATCGATGTGGCGTAAACTGAAATCAGAAATATGACTTACGATTTGAATTTCTTGCTGTGCTTTCAGCAGTTGAGACTTTATAGTTTCATTCGAATTCTCGTGACTCCTTTCAGTGTTGGCAGTTGCTTCATTTGAAATGTGCAGTTTATTCTGCGCGTTTGAAGCCAGGACGCGGCTGTTTCGTAGCAACACTCGTTTTCCATAATTAAATTTGTCATGCGAAAACAATTGTGAGCTGTCAATCCGATTTTCTTGTCTCGTCCACGAATAAATCCGCCCACGAGCTGAAAGAAAAACACAAACAAAATTAAGATCAGAATAAAATGACTGCAGAAAATAGAGCAAAAGCGGTGTGAAAAATGGTTTACAAGTTGAGAATTGAGGTTGTAGACGAGTTGAATTCTCAAAATTGCTTCCATCGAAGATTTCAAATCGGATTCTTCGGACGGCCACCCGAAATCCGTCATCTAACTCGTCACTTTGCTCTGGAATTCTTGAGGAAATAACAGAGAAATCAGCAAATGAATTCAACTCCGCTTAAAAAGTTTGAACTGTGTAGTGGGCGGATGTAGTCACAGATATGTCCTGGGGTAACTGATCTACTTTTGAAACCGTGAAGGGCAGATAAAGCAAACTTAAGATTAAACATTTTTTATTTTATGGTAAACAAGGATAATGACTTTATTTAAAGTGCGAGCTTTCGGTCACAAGCTGTTGACCATCTTCAGGCAAAAATAAACATGACAAAAAATAATAATAATTTCATAAACGAGGTGCAGTGAGAGGCACCTCGTTAATCAATTTTGATTTTCACCGTGTCACGCAGTCAAATTTCCAATGTCAAACATCAGCAGCGCCAGATGAATCATCGTGCTTCTTGCATATTTCCTGTGGCTCCTTTTGTCTTTCGCCTTTCTTCCCTCTTGTCTCGATCAAATTGAGTATTTGTTTCATTTTAAACATTCCAATTTAAAAACATTCCAATTTAAATTGACATTGAGAGATTTGAGAGCTCGTGAGTTGCAAATGAATGAGGAAAGAGATAGACTAAAGATAAAAGAATTCCACTGAACTGAAAATGGAAATGAAAACGGACAAAGAACGAAGAGTTCAGGCAACGAGAGAGATTCTCAATAATTTCAAAATTTACTATTTACTGAGAAAGAGTTTTTGCATCAAAGTACACGCCATGAGCCATGTGATGACTTGACTTTTGACCTCGTTTATTCACATTCATTTGGGATTTTCATCTAATATTGTATCTTTCTAGTAAGTTTCTTTGAGATTGTCATATTTTTTGGCACGTTTATGCCGTTATGAAACAGGATGCTTCTCATTAAAAATTCATTTAAAATTAGTCAAATGAAATGAATCAATCTCTGTCTGATTTGAACGCCGGCTACAAATTTTCTCAGGCTGTGGAAGGGTGATTCGTTAGCAGATCACGTTTATGAAAATACAGGCGATAATCTTTCTATTTATTTTTTACAGGCGTCGCACAGTGGGCCAGAATTCCAACAAAAGCGCCTTTAGAAATCCGAGGACTCATGCACACAGAAACCGCTGTTTATACGTATAAAAACATGGAGAATTTAATAGAATTAGTTTTGTGAACATTTGTTAACCCAGCTCACGGATACCGGGTATTTTCGGGGTTTTTTTTTCAGAAAAAATCAATTTTCTAGATTTTCTTAAAAATAAAAGATCATAAAATACTTCTAAAAAGGTGCCAATCGATAGAAAATTTGATGCTGATTATTTGTTGTAAATATACCATATGTCCATCTTGCACAGTTATCGAGAAAAATTGGTTTTTGTGCAAAAACGGACGTTTAAAATTGAATAAAACTTTCAAACGGCGTCAGAGTCTAGCAATTAATTCCAAATTTTGGCGACTCCGAGAGGTCACGGGTCAACATCCTCAGCTTTCCGCAGCCAAATTTTATTCCAAAATTATCTATTTTTTATTGCCTATTTGACCTGCATAGCCGTTTGCCGCGAGTCGCCGCGAGACGTTTTTAATTCTACTTCAAAGTTTTATCATTAGAGTAAATGGGAATTGAAAACTTTGTTATTTATTATTTAATTGCGACGACATTTAATTTTTTCAAATTTTCAAACACACGACAAAAAATGCCGGCAACATTAATGATTCATGGGAAACATTTCATTTTTTAAAATTTGACAGGCTGTTTTTATCTTCAAAGGCGTTTTTTTTCAGCCAGCCGGCCCACTGTGCGACTCGAGAAAAAAATATTATTTTTATTTGCATTGAGTGAAATTCATTTCAATGAGCCCGCACAAAATTCAAATAAATCAGCTGTTCAATTTTGAATTTGGATTTTGTTCGTTCTTGTGTCGTTTGTCAGTCGTTTGTTGTTGTTTGTTGAAAATTATGGACGTGGTTTAATTGTTCTCTCACTTCGTCATTTTTTTTAATTACAGATAAACAGGAATCAGTGGAAGTTTGTTAATTTTGAGTTTCTGTATAACACTCAGCAAGTTCAACGGAATTATTTCGAATTATTGAGTCAAGAATTCATCGGGGAAAAATTGAGTAAGTAAAAGTTGTCAAACATTTTTTGTGTAACTCTCCATTCTCATTTCTACAATAATAATAATTGGTATTCCGTTTTATTGTGATTTCCATTTATCTTGAATCTTGAAATAAATATGTCATTTTTAGGTAAATGACAAAATGATGATTACGCATTGGAGATTGAAAGTGTATGTATAATTGTCGGATATTCAACGTCACGTTTTTAATCGTTGTTGCTCTATTTTATATTTTATTTTTACTTGTTTCTGTTAAGATTTAAGATGTATCCGAAACAAATGGTAATTCAAAAGGATTATGCCAATATTAAGACCCTGGAACAATTTGCTAACCGAAATGGAAACGAAATTCAAAAAATCTTTTTTCGTGCAAGGAATACACCTGAAGTTTCCAACACATTGCTTGACGATCGATTTGTGGACGCTGTAACAAAAATTTTGGAATCTATCACAGAAACAGTATATCATGTCGAACTTTGTCTAAATGAAGAATTTTTAGAGGGGGTGGAATGGCCAACGCTTCAAAACGTTCGTCATCTAGCCTTATTGCCTGTTCGCCACAACCGCGTTGGCCTTAGTCTAAACTTCATTTCTCGTGTATTTCCAAACACTCGGAAATTAATCAATCGTTCTATTGCTGCATTCTCATCATCAATTTTGAACTGTGAAATTCCTTTGACTCATCTTGAAGAATATGAAACGCATGCTACTGCACATTTGGATTTCGGAAATCTGTCTTCATTTGCTCCCAATTTAAGGAAATTGAAGATCGGATGTTGTGCTAATTTTCCTAATGTTGCTGATTCTATTTGGGCTTGTTCTGGACTCAAAGAACTGGAGATTGTATTGAATATTGATGGTATACCAGGTATACCATTTCCTCAGTTGGACATGGCTTTTACCGGACTTTCGGAAGAAATTGTGAGGAAACTTCACGTAAATTCAGATTATTTTAATGAGATAAGGTCGAAAAAGGAGACAATTTCTCGAATTCAGCGGTCAATTTTGGATTGTCCAGGTACTTAAAAAGTCCAATAATTGAATTTATTATTGATTTATTGAATTAATTATACATTCCACTTGAATTATTATTTGATAATCACGTGACACTGTAAAATAAATAAAGTTGGAATTTTTAGGTCTCGTGGCTTTAAAAATTTTCATTTCTGGCCGATGTGTGATGCCTTTGATGACAGCTGTGAGTGGAGATTTTGGATTCAAAATGATCGAGAATTTGAAAGTGGAAATCAAGGCAGCAAATTGTGAGTAAAATATTCGAAATAAACTCATCATGTTTGACATTACATAATTTTTAGTTTTCATGATTTTTATATACATATTTCTACAGGGTGGAAAAATCAAAACAGTTTATAATTTTGATACATGTTTTGTAATTTTTTTTTGATAATTTCAGGTGTTGTACCTTCTCTTGAGTCACTCAAACCCTACGTCAAGCTTTCCCATTACTAGTGAATTGCTCAAAGGATGATGATCAATGTCGATTATGGATGATGTGATTAATGGATTTATTTCGTACTGTGCAAATTTTTTGAAAAATCTACAAATCTTTTCACTGATGAATTTCAAAAATATTATAATATTATTATTATTTTTAGTTACTATTCTACTCGAGTCAATTTTTTTAATTTTTCCATAATTTTTTCAATGTCAAGTTTCACAAAGCAAAAAAGAACTACAATTTTTTGATAATCTTGCATTTGCCAGAAACTTTTTTTAAAAAATATTCATTGTATTCTACTTTATTTCTGTATTTTTAATTTTACTCTTGCTGATAGTTATCTTAATGAACTCTTTTGAATTCAATGCGTAAAATATTTTGTGTATTTCAATATTTTACATTTCATGGCATAATTCAAAATAATAACTATATGTTCATAGCAAAGAATTTCTGAATAAACTTCAGCTGTGTATTGTGTAGCTTTTAAAAAGTTTAGTCTAAAGAATTTGATTTTTCGTTCTTACCCCCGAATTCTAGTCCGTGACTCATCCTCAATCTCAACCTCAGCCTTAAAAAAATGTTGGTTGTCATAGTTTTTACGTATTTTGAGTTTGAGGAAACCTCAATGAAAAAATTTCCGCTCAGTTCCCTTCTGAGAATTGTATTTTGTCATAATGATGAATAAAAACGGGCAAAATTTTGACACAAATCGGATTCCCAATCAAAACTGCAAAAAGGTGGGTCAGTCATGAGTATATCCAATAAAAATGTGCAAGGGTACGTCTTAATTCATGTTGTCCAATAATAATTGAATTTACAAAATTTAAATTTCAAATTTTGCTGAAGCGATTTGCCTTTGTTTTAATAAGAATTCACCAGTGGTCTGTAGTGCATTGGGGCAGCATACGGAGACAGCATGGGAAAACCGCCATGTTGGATTTTCCATTGAGGCAGCATAGGAAAACGCCATTTTGGATTTTCCATTGAGGCAGCATTGGGAGGCAGCATAGGAAAAACGCCATGCTGGATTTTCCATTGAGGCAGCATAGGAAAAACGCCATGTTGGATTTTCCATTGAGGCAGCATAGGAAAAATGTCATGGTGGATTTTCCATTGAGGCAGCATAGGAAAAACGTCATGTTGGATTTTCCATTGAGGCAGCATTGGGAGGCAGCATGTGAAACGCGCCGACAAAATTTAACGTGGAGGCAGCATAGGAATCCGCCGACAAAAGTTTACACTGAGGCAGCATGTGTGCGTGTTGGCCTAGCATATAGCTCGGCGAAAGTTTTTAGTGGAGGCAGTATTGCGAGGCAGCATAGAAAATCTGTCACTGGCTTTTGAACTTTGGCAGTGCAATGTGAAAGAGAACGACACCGACTCACGGATGATAAGTTGCAAGAATCAGGAACATTCATCCGAATTTTGATGGCAGGATTTCCTTTAGCAACTTTTGTCCCAAGCTCCGCCCAGGTTTTGGCAATCAGTCGGAAATTTAAGAGAGAGGACGCGCGCACGTGCTCCAGAATTTTGGTCAATGTCTGTAAAAGAACATGCAAAATTACGCAATAAAAACACGGTTATTTTAGATTTTATAGTAAGTCATACACATTGTCGTGTTTGCAGTTTGTGTGGATGCGAAAAAAACGCCAACGTTATTGTTGTTGTTGTTCATTTTACCAGGTGAATTCCAAAGACTTTTTGTGCCAGCTCTACATCTCGAATTTGATCCAAATCCCCGTGATCCATGTTCAATGTTCAAATCATTCAACTTAATCATTCAACATGAAAATAGGATAAAGACGATATGGTTTGATAAGGTTCTTCTTTTTTGTTGTTTTTGGTTTATCTGTTTTGTCCCAGAACAAAATGACCAGCTTCAAACCCAAGTTTGAAGTTTTAATTTGGGATTTTGGGGTTTAAAACGAGGTTAAACTTTAGACGCTAGATCGGTTCCCTCTGCAGCAGACGCCAACAAAATGCCAACATTCCTTTTTATTCCGTCTAAAATTTGATCAAGTTTGGGCTTTTCTCTGTATTTTATTTTTAGGCCGCCATGAGCTTTGATTCTATAGAGAATAATCCGCAAGGGTGAGTAAAGAGTCAAGACTCAAGACAGTTGACATCGAGATTCATCATGTCTGTAGTTGTAAATTTCCACTCAGAGTCGGGGTCGTAAAATTCCTTTCCCGTTTCCATTTGGAAGGATTAGAAAGGGTTAAGCTTCAGGTAAAAACCAAAAGACTGGACAGGAAAAAGTAGAGAGAGAGAAAATGAGAAAGAGTTCCTGTACATTGTTCGTAGTTTGTGGTTCGCAGTTCGCAGTCCAGTGTCCAAAGTCCAGTTTGTTTACGGTACACGAAATTTGTGTGGAACCTTTTATACTATTATAAATTTTGTGCCTTTTACCCTTCAATTTTTCTCACATGTTTTATTCCTGGTCAGAAAACTCATATTATTACATCTCTAATACAGAAAACACGTGTAAAATTCTCTGTCCTCAATCCTCAATAAATCGACTATCGAATTGATCTTTATTTCTTGTTCAATGAGTAAAAAGTTGGCAAACACTTTTTGGTGTGATTTTTATTTCTATAATAAGAATAAATCAAACTATTTGGGAATTAGCATATGAAATTTTGAATTTTCCACTAAAATCCGGAAACTCGAATCCATACTTTTGTCATTTTAAAAAAGTAGATGAAAAGCGAAAGAGACAATTGACAAGTTTACAAGTAATAATAATTGGGTGTGGTTCTAGTTTGTCTTTTACTCTAGTTTCCAGTTTCTAGTTTCTAGTTGTTAAGCGTTGAGAGATGGAGAAGCTGGATCTGCATAAACCTGAGATATCAAAAGTACAAGTACAAGAAGAGGAAGAAACAAATTTAATAGCGGAAAAGTCTCAAGTTGAAGATGCTTTGAATTTGACTCGAGAACATTTGGAGCTGGCTCAAAAAGCATTGGCCATTGAACTGGTAAAATATATCCCAAGTTTATTCCATAATTTTGGTTAAATTATTTCTTACCGAAAGAGTCAAAACTGTATGCGTTCAAAAGGGAAGGTGGTGTAAAAAAATTACGATTTGTGGTATTTTTTACGCTATATTTTGTTATTTTAGATTTTGATCAAGATTCTTGAAAATCTCCCCACAAGTTCCCTTGCCAACTTGCGCTTGGTCGACAAAACTTGGGAAAAAGAAGCCACAAAAATTATTATCAAAGGATCCAAAACTGTATTGAGATTTAGATATGAGCGTGACTCAAAGAGAGTTGTGCTCAAAAATAGCAAAGTGAATTTAAGAGATGTGAATAAACTGATAAGAAAATCGGGAGAAAGATTTCCTTGCAGCTCCTTAGTTTTTCATAATGTTTACTTGAAGCATTCAGTTTTGAATGAATTTTTCACTCTTCATGGATCAGAAATCAAACGTCTCGAGTTGTGGTTGTTTGAGCAAGAACCTTCAAAACTTGGACATGTTCTCCTTCGTCAACTACCAAATGTTCAAGTGTTGACTGTCCATGCCAAATACGACTTGTTCTTTCCAAACATGGAAAGAACAAGTCTAATTCCAATGTTTCCCAACAATTCGGTTCTTCCTCATCTCAAATCCTTGACGTATTGTGATTTGCCCTTCGCATCGGAAATAATTCGAGTGTCTCCCAATTTGAAGCGGGTTTTCATCCAGGGTTTCTCTTTGGACGGACTTGAAACTCTGGCATCCATGAACAAAATTCATATCATCAAGCAAATTGAAATCACAACTGACTACGAAAAAATGGCTCTTGTCCAACGGTTGGCTGATGGAAATCCCAAAATTCAAATTCAACAACTTTGCCTCGATTCGCCTTCGCATGAACAATCCAACGAATTTCTGGAAGGTGAAGGCTATGTGAAATCTCTATCAACAATTTTGGACTCGAGTAAAGCAACGCTGACTCGTGTAACTCTCGTAAATCTGGATTCACATCTTTTGGTGGGAGTAAAATGGCCCAGGCTTGAAAACGTCCGGGATCTGGGTATAACATGTTACACAGAAAACATTCCCGCCAATTTCATTTCAAATATCTTTCCGAATATCCAAAGATTAACAAACGATGGAGGATATAGCCCGTGGCTTTTGAACTACCAAACTTGTTTGACAAATCTTGAAGAATTCATAGCACTTTCAGACCGAAACTTGAATCTGGACAAATTTTGGGCATTTGCTCCGAATTTAAGGAAACTGAAGATTGGATGGTCTGTTAATTTCCCTAATGTTGCTAATTCTATTTGGGCTTGTTCTGGACTCAAAGAACTGGAGATTGGATTGAATATTGATGGTATACCAGGTATACCATTTCCTCAGTTGGACATGGCTTTTACCGGACTTTCGGAAGAAATTGTGAGGAAACTCCACGTAAATCCAGATTATTTTAATGAGATGAAGTCGAACAAGGAGAAAATTCCTCGAATTCGGCGCTCAATTTTGGATTGTCCAGGTACTTTGAAACTAAATTATTTGTTTCCATTATTTGATACATTCAACTTGATACTTGATATTAAAAAGGAACAAAGTCAAATATTAAAGGTTTAATAATTTTATAGCTCTTGCTGCCTTGAGAATTGTGCTTCGTAAAGATCGTGGCCAACTTGTGCTGACATCTGTGAGTGGTGAATTTGGATTTAAAATGCTCCAGGACTTACAAGTGAACATCTGGGCATCATCTAGTGAGTAAAATAAATATCATGGATCCAGCAACTGCTTGTTTTGCATTTCTTTGTAATCATTATAATTCTGAGTATTCCCGCAAAAACAGCTTTTGAATTTGATTCAATTGATTTTTGACAATTTCAGGTTATTTGACTACTCTTGCCTCCCTCAAACCTTACGCCCATCTTTCTACGTGGCAAATAAATGTCAATTGATAGCCTCTTTGAACGCCGAACGGTAAATTTACAATTAAAAATCAGAATCATTACTTCAGTCTAAAGCACACGAGAAGTTGTCAGATATTTAAAGGTTTCTTCCATAAGAAATATGGAATGTAAAATTTAAAATTACCTGGAAATCAAATCCAAATTCAAACTAAAATGACAAAACAACGTATTTTTCTATCGGATTTATCCAGGGAATTCAGTTTAAAATCATGACTACTGGTTTCAACAGGTGACTTGAGATTTGAGATTTGAGGCTTGAGAGTTTATGCGCTCGTGTTGAGAGAGAAAGAAAGAAATTATTGAGCAGAACGCTCCACTTCACTCACACAGAGTGTAGCTTGTATGCTTGAAATATCATAGTCAAAGTACCTGGGAATGTTTCCAGCAATGTTCCCGGATATCCAAAATTTTGATTAAATAATTAAATAATTAATGTAAAATATTTTTCAACTGGAATAAATCTGTTAGATGATTGTGAGTTTTGAGTTTTGAGTGCATGAAAAATTGACACGACTTTGTAAATCGTTTGGATAATTTTTAATCAGTTCACAATTTTTAATTGCAAATTTTGCATGTAAAAATTGAACAAGCATTTTATTTTGTCCTACACTTGATACAAAATCAAAAGTAGGGCTTCGTCCTTTCACTCAGATGGTTAGTGGACCGTAGCAAAATTTTCAAGACACAAGACACAATACTTATTGTAAAGGTTGTTTAAAGCCATCAAATTAATTTCAAGCTGGAAATATTATGGCCTAACCAAAAAATGTCTTTGTGTAAATGCAGAAAAAAACTTGCGGGATTTAAGTTTTTGATCCATTTCCACGAAGCTTGGTTTAGGAATCGACCTTTTCTATTCTGGGAAAAACAGGTATAAGTTAAATATGGAACGCGGTTTGCCTTTCACTTTGTCCGTTTTGTGCCTTTGTTGAAGAAGGAGCTGCGAGTTGTTTTGATTTGTTTTGGGACAGGCGGAAATAATTTCCTTTTTTGGAATTTGTCCAAGTGTTCCATTTGATTTAAAAATATCAAAAAAGTAAACAAATCCATGTCATTGACTTTGGACGTTGGACCCCAATAATTTTATTGTGCGTTGAAATTGGCCACTCAAAGGTTAAACTTGAGGCAAGAGTTTTGAGTTTCGAGTTTCAAATTATGAACAGAAACCCGGAAACTACCCAAAATAACACAAAAATTAACAAAGCAAAACATTGCTAAAAGATTAATTTGACAATTTTTGTCTGTTCAGCTTTTAAGGCAAATTAGAACCTTGGAACTTGGAACTAAAACCTGTCGAGTTTCATCCAAAAATTTCTAAAGTAAGTAAAACATGGAACAAAATAAGGCAAAGAAGGTGGAAAAATTGAATTTTGAATGTGTCTACTGCAACAACAAATTCAAAACTAATCGGGACAAGAAAAGACATGAAATTATTCACACTGGCGCCAAAGCTTTTGTTTGCACAATTTGTAGCAAATCCTTTGGTTACAAGGGCAGTCTGGAAGCTCACTTGAAGATTCACAGAGGGCACAAAGATCACGAGTGCGATTATTGCGGCAAGAAATTTATAACGAATCCGGATCTGACTAAACATTTGTTAGTTCACACGGGAAAAAAGGATTGGAAATGTGATTACTGCCAGAAAAAGTTCTCCCGAAAAGGGACTTTGATAAATCATGTTAAGATCCACACGGGGCAAAAGAATTGGAAATGCCCACACGACAGATGTGACTATGTTGCTGCGCGAAGCGATACTCTCACCTTGCACATTCGGACACACACAAACGACCGACCTTTTAAATGTCGGGAGATCAACTGCAACTTTGCAGCCACAAACAGCTCACATTTGAAGCGACATCAACTCACACACAAATCAAAGGATGACAAATTTGTTCTCAAATTCGTTTGCTCCGTTTCCAGTTGTCTTTATAAAACTGCGAGGAAGGACAGCCTCACTCAACATCTGAAAACTCACCAGAGAAAATAGACAAAGAGAAAATCCCTTTGATTTTTATTTTGGTAACTCATAAAACTCAAGATTTCACTTTTTTTCTGCAGTGTTCTGTCAGAATCATTAATTAAAAAACTATTCTTTTATTCTTTACATAAAATGGTTAAAAACTACTAAACCAAATGTTTCAGGAATGGAACATTGGTTTACATCTTGAATATTAATTTGTCTGTAGTTCGTACTCACTCTGATTGAGATCGGGTGTCGGAATAAACGTTCTATTGCACTAATAACTACTACAATATTGAACAATCCCACTGTTGATCATGATGTACAATTATTTGGCTCAATTCTGTAGGCTCTGTTAAATAGCTCAACTCACAATCAAAGCATGTATTTTCAAGTCCATTTTACAAACGGGTTTTGAGGCATCATTTTGTAACATTGTGTTTTATAGCTTTCAGTAGGCATTTGTAGTTAAAGTTGCTTCCGTAGCAGCGCATCACACAGAACACACAGTTTATAGAAATAAGGGGTCAAAATTATAGCAACAAAAATTTAAGCAGATAAAAACAAACATCAAACACTTTTTCTAAACAAAATATGCAAACAACCTAAAATCTGTAGTTTAATGTACCGTTGACATCACGTTAGCAGAAAATGGAGCAAGTTTCACGGGAACTCGAAAATAGTTCAAACAGTTAACGACACATCATAGTTAAGTAACAACCTAAATTTATAAATGCAGAACATGATTGAAAAAAGTTCAAACGGCGTCCAAATTGCACCAACGCTGTTTTGTAAATGAAACTGTAAACAAGTTTTAAATTCTTTCGGCTGGCTAAAATCATTAGATTTTTGTAGAAAAAAAGCTTTGTTCTTGGAGTAAATCAGTCAAAATGACAAGAACTTTATCAAAACAAAAGTTTGATCAAGTTTATTGATAAAATCCAAAGTATTTGAAATTATCTACGGTTAACGATTTAAAAGTAAAAACTTGACATTTACGACGTCATTTGATTTGGCACAAATTTTATGCACCGTTACACTAAAATTTCCTGTGCAGTTCTTAGCGCGTAAATTGTTTTACCGGCGTCAGAGTTTTACAAAGCAAAAGCGCTCTTGTTCTTTGACCATTTTCCCTACCCTCTGAAAATGGGAAGAACTGAAGCAGTGTCATTCAGCTTCTGCTGTACTTGGCTGGTTGTACAATTTGTCACATAACACTACAAGTAATGTGAAAAAAACACAGATCCCTTTAGTTACGGTTACTAAGGTAAAGTTACCGACCTTCATCCACCGACCACCGACCTTCAAAAATTTTCTAAGTTCAAAAAATTAAAATCTTCACAAACATCCAAAAAATATTTCTGTAACCAATCCAACATAAATTTTTTTGGTCAAATTATTTAATCAAAGCTTCTTATGAGGAATTTCATCTCCAAGTTTATTCAGTTCCCCCCACCAGAAAAACTTGAAGTTGACTTTTTTAGGGTCTCTAGGTTGCAAATGACCCAGATCAGTCGAAAAATAGTGGTGCACTCCCATACGGGGTAAATGGTGCTGACCCAAAGTACCTCGAGCTGCTCGTTTTTCTCCAATGTTCAAAGTGACTTAGTTTGAGTTCCCCCCACCAGAAAAACTTGAAGTTGACTTTTTTAGGGTCTCTAGGTTGCAAATGACCCAGATCAGTCGAAAA
>JAQGBH010004487.1:0-16618 GCA_034698265.1 Sminthurinus aureus | reverse complement strand
TTCCGGAGCCTAAAGCATTTATGCTTTGTAGGCGATATAAAATCCTCACGGAGGGAGGATTTTTAACTTTATTTATGATTGAATATTCAACAACGTGTGTGTCTGTAGGGAGTGAAAGTAAAAAGTAAAATACCTTTGGAATATGGAAAATGTAAATGGCTCGAGTGACTAAACAAGTATTTATAAAGTACATGTACATTGTACATTGAGCATTGTACATGAACGCTTGTGATTTTCATGGAGATTCATGGAGATTTCTGGAAACTAACAAAAAAAAATATTGGAACATGATGCTAAAGAATGTTTAAGAAAAGGAGGATAGAAGTCCAAAATACATGGTAGAAATGAGAAGAACCAACGAGCCAAAACTGAAAGAGAAGAAAAACTGGATGATAAACAATTGAAATTTACACTATTAAAAATGAATAAAATACAAATAAATATGAAATATGGACTCCATAATGTACTCGTATTGCTATACATAATCCATATACCATGTACTATCATCCTTATATTTATACATTAACTACCTATATACATTATACATACATAATATTATCTGTTATATCCTTTGTACTCTATTATATATCCTAACTCATACATCATAACCTTTGTTCTTGGTATTCGTATTCATAAATATGGGTACATTATTCTTTGTTTTAAGGAGATGATTCTCAAATATTTGTATGATATGATATGATAAAATATTATGAAATGAACACGTCGATATATTATAAATTATAAGATGAGATTGATATATACAAAAGTATAATAAAACATTATAAATTATAATAAAAATTTAAATATGTTCTTACACCTACATAATATAATGATAAATTATAAATCATAAATGATATATATATACATTGTTATACTCCAAACTCCAAACTCCAATAAGCTATACTTATCGATACCTGTTTCCCACTACATGACTTCGTCTTGTAATCGAGTATCGCGTAGAAAGTAAAAACTGATACAATAAAACACAAACCTCTTTTCATATAACATTGTATAAACTTACACAAACAATATTAAATATTTATTATGTACCATTATTATAAAAACACAAGACGACAAAATACTAAATTAATTACTGATTATTGATGCAAAACCTTATTACGTTATTATGTAAATAAAAAGAAAAAACTCTTCTCAACGTCTTCTAACTTTCACTTTACTTTCTCCTACTACAAATTCAGCGAGGGTTTTACGTCACGAGAAACAAGAGAAACAATAGAGAATATCGAGGGTGATCTGTTCAACATCAAAACATTCTGTACATTTTACATAGGATATTTTGATTTTGAGAAGATAACCCTGAACATGTTCTTGCTGAATTATCGTACTCTTTTTCGTTTGCTGAAAACAGGGGTTTCAATTTATTCAAAGTAACTCTCTCATAATAAAATTGCATAACAAAGGGGACTATGGTTTCTCTGAAATATCAAAGAATTTGATCATTAGTCATCATGATCACACATGCGTGTCACAGGGATTTTAAAGCAGACAAGGCGATTTTTGAATAATTTCCCAGTTTATTGTTTATGCTTTTTCTGTTGTACGGAAATAATTTTTCAAATTTTACTTGCATATTTTCATTATACATTATACATGCTGTGCGTATTTTCCTACGGTTCAATAAATGTTATTCCAAACTCCGTACATCTCAGCACGAATAAGCTGCATGATTTTTTTACCGTATATAGTATACATTTTGTGTGACATAAATTGGACCTAGATTGGATTACATATTTTGTAGCCTTTTTTGGAAGACTTTATTCATGAAAAGCAGAGCTAGACACTAGACAAGAAAGTATGGAACATAACATTGTACAATACACAAGGCACGGTAGGGTATTTGCGTAGGGAATCGAAATCGATTTAGGCTTTAGATTTTGGGTTTTGGATTTTGGATTAAGTTCATGCATGGACTTCATATCCTGAATCCTGAGTCCCGAGAGCAGCGTCATCCTCGCCATTATTTATGGATATTAGTTGTATCGCATCGTGTGAATACTAATACAGTTATGACAATGTGGGTGTTTCGAGTTTCCAGTTTCGAGCTGCGAGTGTCCATAGAAAGTAGAAAGTAAAATAAAAATGAACAATGCACACTACATGAATGTATCACAAAGACTAAGGTGGATTAATATGCACAAAGCGTAGGGCGACAAAGTATCTAACGTTCTGTAGATATTTTATATTTTATCTTTGTAAAGCAAGATTTCATTAGCTATAAAGTCTACATTATATATATATATAGTATGTACCATACGATATTGTACCATATATAGATATTGTAGTTTTGCATATTAAATCAAGATAAATGAAAGCTCGTCCCTTTTCTCTTGTTTGTTTCCACAATTTTTCATATTCATATTCGAATTCATCGTTTTTCTTTATTCAACACAATTTTGGATTCGAATGTTGGGACCTCTGGACTCTGGACTCTAGACGCTGTATCAAAGTAAATAGAGATATTTTATCTGTTTTTTACAATTATATTATACACTTTAGCATAGCATGCTCGTATGAAAATTTTATGATTGGATTATTTGGGATTTTTTCTAGTAAATTCTAGGAAAATTAGCTTTCTTTTCGTTTGATTTGAGGTTCTCTATTTTCTATTAATGTGAATTACTGTGCTTTTACCTTTTACATTTAGATGATGATGCACGCACTATAATGTGTATCATAGAAATTATGCTCAATGTTCATTCACATTTTTATCGACTACACTCTCCGCTAAAGAGCATCGTAAAAGGTTCTTTTTTGGAGCATCTCGGGAGCATCCCCTATATAAATGTATACAGAGAGATGCTCCAAAAAAGCTCCAAAACTGTAAAATGTTGAGAGTGTACATAAACTTAGTTTACCCAAGAATGCCTATTTACTGGAATCCGGAATGCTACCAAAGTAACTCAAATCTAAATCATTACTGGAATTTGATATTCCTTTTTTGAAGAAAATAGTAATGCACAATATGCGTGAGTTTAGTGTGTAAAGATAATGACTGCATCAATCAGCACCATGTTTATTTATCTTGTAAAGTACCAGTGTGTGTTTGAATGAGTGCTTTTCTGTGAGACATCTCTAGAATCTAGATTCTAGATTCTATCATGGTTATTTAGTCAACACCAGCAAGAATCCATGTATAAAAGAAAGGGAAAACATGAAACACAAAACTGATAAGCGATAGCATAAAAGTGAGGATACTTCTATCTATCTATCCGATGGCCGAATGATTTATGAGCATCCATATAGCCACTTCATCAATTTTGTCCATAGAATACAAATACAAACTTGACATCATAACCACCCTACACTCTCCTTTATTATATTTATGATGTACGATACTTGTGAATTCAATTCCAGGTAAACGAGGAGTGTTTGAGTGTGGAGTCGGAATTCGTATTCGGTATTTACAGATTTGCATACCTTGCTACTTTTTTTACTTGTAAATCTGAGATTGGATACGATGTGCGATATGTCATACGTCTGAAGTCTGAAGAGGGTATCAACTACCAACTAACGACTGCAGAACTGTAGTTTGGTTACAAACTTTGAGCGGATTTATATTATAATCCGCCCAGGAATAAGCTGTCGAATGCCGAGTATAATAATTTAGCTTGTAGTATGTAAAATGTAAATACATCATAATATGATATGTCATCATATATCATACATAATACATATGTTCAATATATTATGTATAATAATATAATATTCTTGGGAATATCAAAGAATGACACACAGGAAATATTTTGTGTCTTTTTTTGAATGGATGTAGACATGAAAAAATTGTAATC
The DNA here is from genome assembly GCA_034698265.1 of Sminthurinus aureus. Taxonomy (NCBI): domain Eukaryota; kingdom Metazoa; phylum Arthropoda; class Collembola; order Symphypleona; family Katiannidae; genus Sminthurinus; species Sminthurinus aureus. Next base: position 12,809 of record JAQGBH010004487.1, on the reverse strand, counting down.
GGGAAACTCTTTATGTTTACAGCTAGCGGATACTGGATACTGGATGAAAAGCGAAAATACCGATACCGACACAATAGTCGAATAGCGAACAGCACTTTGGCATCATATGTCATCCGATTATTACAGTTTATAGTACATCAAAGAGATCAAGTCCATTAATTAAAAATAATAAAGGACATTGATCATCAAAAATCGAGAATCGAGAGGACCAGGATTTGTTTTTTGTCCATTTTCGGCATCTAGAAAGTAGGAAACAAAATCTGTCGTCTGTTTAATATCGTCAACACAACAAAAACATTTCAAAACACCAGACCATACGGACAGCACATCATGCTATGATTCGTCATTCCCCGGATAGATCACAAATCACAACTTTCTCTTTGCTCTTATAACTTTTTTGAGCCTAGACCCTAGAAAGAACGTCATAAAAATAGACTGTATTCTTACAAAAATGTAACAACGACAATAACAACTATTACACATTGTTCACAATGTTGTAAAAAAGAGAAAGCAATGAAAGGAGAAACAGGAGAAAGCTGAGTGTAATCTTGAGACCTTTTTTCCTGTCTTATACGTTGTACGTTCTGTTTCCATTTCCTATTTCCTTCCTTTGTTGTTTTCCCTACCCTGAACACTGGATATTGAACAGTAAATGGTCGCCGGTTGTCGGTCAGCGATGAGAAAGTTTCTTGTGACCACGTAAACACGTACGTAAGTGGCAACACTAAGAGACACGAAGTGGACATAAAAAGGGAAAGTAGAAAGAACAAAAGCACGGAGGAAGAAATATCTTCAAAGAGAACAGGAGGAAGGAGGCACAAGAGAAATAAATAGCTAAAGTACGATATCTTTTTGAACAATGTACAATGTACACATGTGTACATGCATGTAGACATATGAAACAGAAACAAAAACAGAATTTCTAGGGTGATTTTTCGAATGGTGTGGATAAAGCGAATTTTTTTCGTCAATCAGTCCTCGGAGGAAAGTAAAGTGAGGGATGACAATATTATGATTTTGGTTTAAAAAAAGAAAAATCGATAATCTGGTACGTGAGAAGTAAAGAGAGAAGATTTCTTTCTCCTGTATTCTGATGTGATGTGTACGGATGTTTATACTGTGATCCGTTTTTCATGAATCATTCAGAGAAAATTTGGTTCGTACAGTGGTCAACGAAACTTCAATTTTTTGAAGCACGTGTATATATAATAAATACATGCTTTGATTAGTTCAACTGTAAATAATCATTCATTACGTAGTGTGTATGTATATTGTATATGGTTCATGTGTTTATGTTGCGTAATAAAAACTATCAATTTCTTTACCTAGAGCATTATAAATTATAAACCACAAGAGGTGTTTTTGTGATGTATGCAAAACATTTTGCGATAAAAGTTACAACATTTTGCATTACGAAATACGAAACGTCAGTATTGAATATATCATTACATGAGTAAAACAAAGAGTTGCATAAAACGTTTCCTCTCTTTACTATTATACGCATTGTACATTGTAAAGAGAAAGTTTGCTGGAACTCTGGAACAAAGATGGGTTCAAGCAGCCCTCTGTGAGCCTATTTCCAGACCATCCGAAGGAATAATATTGATTTTCTCACCCGAAATCGGACTGGTACTCGGGAATAACATTTTTTTTCTCTGCATATCTATCGATTTTCATCATGGCAGGCCGGCTCTGCAGTTTTTCGAGTATTTTTACTGTTGTTTTAATAGAATTAGCTGTTATGTTATCATTTTGGGTGGGTGATTATTGGTCACCGATATTTAGTAAACCAAGGAAATACTGTGATGTGACTAATTCCTCCATTGTTAGAAAATTAGTGCAGAAGGTTCGTAAAAAGTTTTCAGAATATTTTCTACATATGTACACACACACATTCAAATACACTGGCCATGTGTACCCACTCTAACACACACACACATATGTATATAATACACATGTACCTATGTGTATTCGTACTTGTGAGTACACATGAAAAATTTATCAACTCATGGGTTACACAATACGCACATTTAAATAGCTCTGTTTTAATTAACGCCTATATTTTGTTTTATGATTGCACAACACAAAACGTGTTATGGAAATATTTCCATTTTGTATTATTTAACGTTGAATTTAAGATTGAATGAATGAATTTAAAAATGTTTTGTTCATGAAACCAGAATAAAAATTAACTAGAACAAATAATAGCAAAATGTCATAATAATATGTATTTGTGCAACATGTATTTAATGTATTTCTGGATTAAAATGAAAGTTGTTTTTATTTTTCATTATTTTGTATCTTTTTATTTAGAACTGGAGTCCAGTTTTGAATCGGTATGGAGTGTCCTTACCAATAGATTGTCCATTAAATCTTACCAGAGACTTATTAGGTGTGAGAGAGAAATTAAAATTAAAACGTTCATCACATTGGCAATGTGCAAAATGTGGAAAAAAATTTTACTTGGAACGTCACTTGGACCTTCACATCGAAAGGCGTCACTCAGAATTTAAATCAAAGGTAATTTCCTCAATCACGGTTTAAAGTTTAAAGTCTAAAGTGTAAAGCGTAAAGGGGATTTAAAAACAAGTAGATTAACTGAATTATTAAGGATGGTTAATTATTATACTCTAAACTCTAAAAATATGTTTGAAATCTGCAGAGCTAAAATCTGAAATCTAAAATATTTGAAAAAATTGATAGTTCGTGTTAAAATTAATTATTTAAATTAATTAGGCTGAGGATTCGGTGTGCCTTGGTCAATTTTGTGACGTTATGCGATGTGACGTCCTAGCGTCTTCCTCCTTTTTAGAAGATGACGATATTTCAAAATCTACAGATATATCTGTATGGACGCCTATTCCAGGATTATCATCAAAACAGTCTCAATCTATCCATAATATAGCCTCCCTTTTCTTGGATCATCAGAAGCATTCGTCCACTCCACCAAAATCGCAGGAGGATAACAAAGAATCTCAAAAACCAACTGATAACAATAGTAATAATTGTGATGAAGAATACTTTGCCAATCTTAGACGTAAATGTACGGATCTAGTTTGGGATTGCCTTCAAGGTCTGATAAGTATTCTGGATGCCAAAGATTTTAAAGCAATTCAAAGTAAGTATAGAAATTTTATAGTTTATCGTTTCTGGTATTTGTAGGAATTATACGATATGAATACAATTAAATTGTATAAACTTATTCTCCTGATTATCAATTATCATGTGTTTTTTTTTTGTGATTTATACAGACGAACTTGAGTCAGTTAGCTGTTCCTACTTATCGTGTACTCGTTACGGTGATACATGTTGTGGTGATAGAGCCCGAACAAGAGGCAAATTAAGACCATTTTTCATTGTGTTCGGATCTCTGCTCATTTCATTATTATTAGCATTGGCTTATTATTTTGTCTGGATTTATACCGATAATATGGCAGAGCGGTAACATTTTATTCTAATTTACTATCAATTATCAATCTTATTTACTATTAACTATTAACTGTCTTGTAAGTGTCTAATGTAATATGGTCACTGGATGTTTTTATGATTCGTTGTATTTTGTATTCTGCCTAAATTTAATTTTAGAACGGAAACTCATTTATATTATGGAGAAGGAGCCGATAGAAATTTCCATGAAATCACATCATATTTACAAACAAATGCACCACCACTGGTCCAAAGAACAACACATCTATAGCAAAGAACAGTCATATAAATTAAGACTATACCTATTACCTATCGATAAATACAATATAAACAAATTAATCCACGAATTTGAAAAATTGTTATCAATATAAAATGATCATTAAATACTATTTGTAATTTGTACTGTATAATATGCAGTACGTAATCGATAATAGCAAATTGTGTTTCAAAAAGGCTATGGGAAATATTACAGCCTTAATTATAGATTTTAGGCTTATATTCACAAGAAGAATACTCTTGTGCATATATAACAACTAATAACATACTATACAATAACAGTGGAAAACCCAACGTTTGAGGTTTGAGTCGAATTCAGAATTCAGAAAATACACAAAGGTGTATGTACGTATATATAGAGCAATCATGGCAATTAAGAGAGAGAGACATGGTGAAAACAATATGAAGCAACATGGAAAGAAAAATCTAAAAACTCAAATTTTGTTTTATATTCAACCCATTATGGTAACTTGATCATTCCATTCATCATGTTTTGATAAAAAAATATAACACAATACCTATATAATAACATTAAATATACGTTATACATAATTTTATTGTATAAGTGCATATTATTCTTCCTCTTTGTATACTGCCAAAAAATCTCTGCACTCGGCACTAAAACAAAAATAATACCAAAAATATTATTATAATAATAATAATGTCTGTCTACACTTTTACCTGTACATTGTACATACACCCACTTCTATATATACGTATACTTACATGTTATATTATGAAAATTTCAGTTAAACTATTTATATGATGGAAGCAGTTTATATTATTCGACACATGTGGGATTTGCCGAGTCCCTTTTGGAATTTCCAAAAGCCACTTGGATTTTCCAAGACACTTGAAAAAGAAAGTGACTTTCTTGAAAGCTAAATGTTCGTAGTGACCCTAATTTATGTTTGGTAAAAAAGTCAGGGGTCATATAAGTCATAACTCTTTGCCATTTTGGCGTAATTGCAATTTAAATTGACAAGTCACACTCAAGTGACTTGAAACCAAGTTTTAAAATGTCCAGCACTTAATAATAGAGACTACTTGGAGTTTTCAATCAATTTCTTGTAAATACCTATATCTACATAATATACTATGTACATTATGATGTACAGTGAAATTTCATGGTTTTTCAGTATGGTTTTGTCTTTATTTAACTTGTGTTTTATAAATGTGTGTATTATGATGTATATAATACTCTTCTGTTTTCCATGAGCTACTGTGTGTATCTCAGTAATAAAATTATATTCAGGTGCATATAATATAATATAATATTATTATACATATGAGTTTATAAATGGCATTAGTATATAGTATAGTATTGTTATATTAGCTACATTTTAGATTATCTAGAAATTGTTATTTACATAATATATTATATTATTATGTATGCAAAAAAAAGGTCCATTTATCAACCGTTCATTCATTTACTTAAAAAAACTTGTCAAGTTTTACATAAGAAGTGATGATAATAATGATAATTATTATTTTTTATGGTATGATTAGTAGTATGGTATGTTTGTTATGAAATCATTGTTATTATGTGTGTATTGCAGACCAGATGTGAGATGGAAAGCTCAATAAATTTTTTAAAACTGTTACTTGAGACGCTTCTTTTAAGAACAATCCGTCTATCATCTAAAAGTATAAAACGTGTCTTATTTCTATGCACCAATAAATTAGAATAAATAAAAATGCATCTCATTCGTTTAAAAAATGCTGAAACTTGTATGGTTTCTACTAGAAACGCCTCAACCGGTGTAGTAGTATATAGTAAAGTGTTCAATGTCAATAATAATAATAATAATGTCAATAATTGTTGCTATGGTGATTTCATGAAACTACGGGCAGTTAACGTTTCAGTTGAAAAGTAAAAAGGATTTTTAGACTTCAGATGCCTAAAAAGTATAAAAACTGAAAATTTCCTTGTTCATGGAAAATGAACAAAAAGTCTCGTCTCTTGCTATTTAGTGAGCAGTCTGTCTAAAGAGTTTAAAGTCTAAGTAATAATCTGATCTGTGTTCTGTGTATATAATCATTTAAATATAACATACAACAAAAATAAATAATTATTGTGAAGTATAAGAAATAAAATGAGAGGAAATTTACAAAAGTCATTTAACTTCCACTGCATCTACGTCTCATCTCATCCTACAATTAGTATTTAGTATAATAAATAATATAGCACCCCAAACTCCAAATCTCCAAATTAATGTATAGTGTGTACTCGCAAGAAAACTTAGAAATCATCTCTTGGATTTTTTGACATTTATCAAAAGGAAAAGGGATCAGAACAAACAAGAAGACTTTTAAAATGGAAGAAAATATAGAGGAAACTTGAGTTGTTTGCAGGTATTTAAAATATTTTTCAGTTGAAAAAACCAAAGATAAAATTCCATTTTCTCACTGAAAGAGTAATAATAAAATTCTTGCTCACCCATTAAAATTTGAGCATGCTGATGCTATCTACTGGTTTGATTCAGGACTAGCGCGGTATAGGATATATAGCCCAATGATGGGCAAACTACACTAATTTTTTTAGTTTAGTTGGAAATTAGTTTAGTTTACAAAAAATGTCCGACTAATATTTTTAGTTTTAGTTTAGACACTAGAAAAAAAATTAGTATTAGTTTTAGTTGACTAAAAATAATTTATGAAAAAAATTTAGTTCAGTTTTAGTTGACTAAAAAATTTTTATGAAAAAAATTAGTTTAGTTTTAGTTTACAATGGAGATGCAAGGGATGTCCCACGAGTTAAGAGTCAAGACCCAGGTCATTCGACGTAGTTTTTGACGTTGATTCCGAATATGATGGTCGTTTTCCAGAATGGGCCTACATTTTTGCTCAAAATCAAGAAGAAGTCGAAAAATTGAGTCTCAAAAACCAGAAAAACTTCTGTAAAAGTTTAAACGGCGTACAAGTTTTACAATAAATAACCAGTTTTTCATATTTTTCGGTTTTTAAACTGCTCCATTCTGGAAAACGACCATCATATTCGGAATCAGCTTCAAAAACTACGTCGAATGACCTGGGTCTTAACTCGTGGAACACCCCTTGCATCTCCATTGTTAGTTGAAAACCAAATGCCCATCACTGATAGCCTAGTCCTGCTTACTATACTTGTTTTACATGCATACATACTAAAGATATTATATATTCTACAGTTCCGTGAATACATAGCTCCCTAATGTTGATTAAACATTTTAACTTTTAACTGTAGTTAAAGTTATTTTACTGTTTCGCTACAACAAATTGTGTTCTCCAGTACTGAATTAGTACATGTTTTTATTACAAGTTTTATTGAAAAATAACTGATAAGCCGACGACAAGTGTGTAAAGTTTTGTAAGTAACTCGTAAATACATGTGGAATTCAAAATAATAATAATAGTAATATTATTATAAAAGTCTACTTATTTACTCACCATTCACTGCTGCTGTGCTGGTTGTGTGTAAATTGTAATTGGTGTTATAATCATATTATAAGATTATACGAAATTGTAGCTTTAAATACCTAATGTATGTATGGTAGTCACAAATTTGTGAAAGTCTGTTAAACAACTCTCTGTTAGTCTCTTATTATATTATATTATGTACTTACATTTATACCTCAAACTTCAAAAGAAATAGAGAGAGTTAAAAAGTAAAAAGTAAATGTATCAAATAATATTATTGAATAATATTGAGTTTCAACAAACATATTTTGTTTCAACCTTAACAGTCGAAATCGAGAAATAAGTGAATAGACGTCAGTATTTATTTTTGCGAGAATAAATAAATAAATATTGTATAATATCCTTATAAAAGCGTATTGAAAAATATGTATACATACTCGTTAAATTCAGTGATACATAATACATAATATAAAACGTAATTTTGTGTTCCTTGCTAAATATTTATTCCTCTCTCTCTCTCTCTTTCTGTGTCTTGCCATATTTTAGTGAGATCGGAGTACTTGAACAGTTGAGTGGATAAATTGTTAGTGTTTATCAAAAATTCTCAAAAATTCTACTCATGGTGATTGATAATCCTAATTACTGGAGAAATAATAATGGCGATGGCTGGAGTTTTTGACATTGAGGTTGACGGAGGACAAGTAGACCAACAAAATGCTCTGTTTGATACAGACGTGGATGATGATTCTATTGAAATTGACGAAGTTTCGGTAATTACTACTCTCTTTTTATTAATATCTTGCAATTATTTATACTGCATTTCGGATTTCCAATTATTATTTTATTACATGTAGTTATGCCCAGAAATAGAAATAGATTTTTATTTATAATATCTTAGGAGCATTCACTGATCAGTGATCACTGAACAGGAAGTATATCTATACAGAAAATCTTTAGCAAATTTCACTTTCTATTTTTGATACAGTACAATTACAAATCATATCATTTTGAAAGGAGTTATAATTAAATGTATTATTTAGGAACAATATTATTATGTTTCCAATAATCATACATAAATGAAATTAGGAATGAATGAATCAATTCTTTGAGTTATTGTCTAATTTCCAAGAAATCCATCCTGTTATGCAATCATTCTTCTGATTATTATTTATGTATAACCTTATTGTGTGTATTATAAACATCTGCATTCTACATTGTACCATGTCATGCAAAAATGAATGCATAATAATATAATATATCTCGTGATATAATAAGGTGCAATTTTTTTCTGGTTTTCTAAAGGTCGAATTGTACTTCACGTGTTACCATATAAATAGTAGCATTAACTATATTATATATAGGCTTCATAAAGTTGTTGAATGCGATCATGCTTTGAATTGTATAATGTATATATAAATCAGCCTTAATTGTAAAAGATACACACGTGCTTAAAAGTACATATGTATACATATTATACATGTGTAGAATAGATACATTTTTTAGAATAACATTTATCAGGAAGATTAACAGTATGAGATGTTTGTTCTACAAGTAAATTTAACCCATTTTTGTTTTACTTAACTGAGCAACATTCTCGTACATTTACTAATGATAATTATTATTATTTGTTTGGTTATGACTTTTTGGAACATGTGACCAAAGACTTAAAAGCACAGACACTACATATAATAGTTCTATACATTTTACATTGTAAAATAACTTCCTTATTTGATTATGATATTATGCTATCCATGTATCACATGTTAATCGTAAAATGTCTTGTGAAGAGTTAAGTTGTACATTATACTATTGCTAGTTGATGTTTGATGTATCATCATAACCAATGAAAGAATTTTCATTGTTAAAAAAAATAGTTATTCGGGTTTATATCACATATCGCTGAACATTATATTTTATTGTATTAAATATGTATACTGTCATAGCTTGAACTTCAAAATAGTTTAAAAGAGACCCTGATCGTACTTTTAGCATGTTAATAGTGTACATTTAGGAATGATAAGTTCATTCAGTATATTGTTGTATTCTATCATATAATATATAATCTACGCATCGTTTTTTTATAGTTAGAGCATATTATTATATAGTTCAATTGTTTGATTGTGCCAATAAAGTAACAACAGAATGACTTTGAAATTTTAATCGTATAAAGCATAATATAATGCATGATGGTGAATAACTAATTTTGATATATTGTAACCTTTCATGTCATGTTTATATATAGGCAGCAAAATATGATGGAAGGGATCAACAAGAGTTGATGAAGTAAGTTTCATTTATTTATTTTTTTATTTTTTTGTAAATTAAAACGATTCTACAATGTTTGTCTTGTCTTGTAAGAAATTGATGATGGTTTGTTTCTTCTTCGTATACCATTAAAATGATCTAATACTAATTCATTGGTTTTTACTTTATTTATTATTTTAGTGCTGATGTAGAAGAGTATCAAATTTCAGAACAAACATTGGGCTCTGAGAAAGCAGGACCACAAGATTTTGAACTCAGAAAAGTATTGGGAAAAGGTGGATATGGGAAAGTATTTCAAGTACGAAAGACTTCAGGAAAAGATCAGGGAAAAGTATTTGCTATGAAAGTTTTACGAAAAGCTACAATAGTTCGTAATCAAAAGGATACAGCTCATACCAAAGCGGAAAGGAATATTTTGGAAGCAGTCAAGGTATGTATACCCCCAAACACAACTGTAATATTGTTGTTGTATTCATGTTCATTTGTAGTATTATTATAGTATGATAATAATAATAATATAATTTAAGTTTCAGTATGCATGTTTTATGTATATATGTACTCATAAAAGTATGCACATACATTCTTAAATGTCTCTGTGCAACTGTATTATGTCGTAGAATGTAGAATGCATCATAATAATAATAATATCATGTCATATTTTAATGTACACATAAATTTATTTTATATATGTGTGGACTAAAATGTAAATTGCATTGGAATGTAAACATGAGAATGAAAATACGTATGATAATAATAATATAATATATACACAATCTACATCATGTTGTGTTCATAATAATATCACTATTATTATTATGGTAAAAGAACATAACCATTGTTAAGGTACATGGTAAATATTCTTATAGTGAAAATATCCATTTATTCTATTACATAAACTAGGGCATAATATAGTGTATATATATTGTTAAAGGGATTATTTGTATTATAGTAAAATCACATCCTAAGTAATTGCGACTACATAGGAATATTATTATGATACATCATAGGAACAACAGAGGATTTAACTTTGAATTTATTTGGTAATTAATTTATATTTTGTGTGTGTAGTGTGTACTGCACGTTTTGTATGAATCATGAGGAAATTTTGTATAGCTTGTATTATTTAATTTTTTTTCTAAAATCCATGAATCGTAGTTGATCAAGAAATGTCCACATTATGTATGTAGCAATGTTATTTTTACATTGACCAAGCGGCTGAGAATGTGAATTTCTAATCTATTCAAATAAAATACAGATAAGATAATACTATACTAATACTAATAATAATATAAATATTATTCAAAAAGGTGCAGTTATTCTAAATTCTAAACCTCAATGTCATCTTTAGTCAACATTTGCAATATATTATGTTAGTAGGATGTAGGATTTCTAGCTTATAACCAGTTTATTTTAATTATTATTATATTATATTTTGAAAGGTATAGTTCCTTAAAATAGAAATGATTGAGTAAAAGTTTCTACCTATGGAATATTTCTTTATAATCTGTAAGACACGAATTATAAAACAATTTATAAGTTATAACGTACAGGTATTTTAGTATATATATATTATATAGTTTCATTCATTTCACATAGTTCAGTCTATGTATATGCACATATATATGCATATGTGTGCAAGCTCGCTTCAGATTTCTGATACACTACACAGGTAGAACAAGGAACTGTACCCGCAGGGCAATTTTTATCCCGCGCACATAGACTACCTAATACCTAATTTATACAGGGGGTCAATGTTTCTGCATAATAACAATGCACAATACATATGTATACATGGAACACGTCTTCAAAGTATGGAAAAAGTCTCATGCCATGCATAACTTTTTTTGTGTAAAAACTACTGATACATTCTTCCGTCGTTTATCCTCGTGTATTCCTCGTCAGGTCATAATGTAGTATAGGAAACTCTGTCAGTTCTCTGTGTAAAAGTCTTAATTTCCCAAGTTTTTGTACAATTTACGCTTTACTTATGGGGTTTTTCCTCAATCATATCAGCTTTACTATTGTTATTTCAATTGTATACTGATACTAAAAAATGTACAAACTGTGTGGGGTAAACATCTTCCTTGTATTTTCCAATCTGTTTCATGAGAAAAAAAAACAATGCTTTACTATTATATCTTGTATATGTTGTGGTTGAATGGATTTTAAATCCGACCACTCTGACTATATGTTTTCACAATATATTATGTTATACATATAAACCCGAAATCAATGTCTCAGTTGTTTTTTTGTAAAGAGTTTGTGGCTTGTGCTATGTATAGTTATGTGCCATTAACTTGTAGTGTACAGAAAAAGTAGGCCATGTTCTTAAAACGGAAACGGTTTTTATATCACGAAATTGGAGCACGCAATAACTTGTACACATGGAATTGAATTTTGGATCATTCCTGTCCCTTGACTTGCTCTTCATTAATATTTTCCGAATTTTTCTTAAAAAGAAATACATGGACTTGTATTTGACTTGGTCCGATTTTTTAACTATCATTTCATATACTAATTGGAGTCTCATTAAGGGATCTAAGATTATATTATGTAGTGCTTCAATGTTACTTAAAATACAAAGTTTAGTTTTGTAAGTTATGAAAATTACTTGCAAAGATATGTAGGTATATTTTAGCTTATAATTTTTATTTTATACTGTGAAACACGTTCGTTCTACATGCATGCAAAATAAATTTATGCAGTACTGGAACTGTGAATATGTATACATACATGTTAGATGTACTCTCAGTTTGAGCAAGTACGTTTTTGAGACTAAAAAGTGCATGTTATCATGCCATCTAATAGTGGCAATGTTTCACAAGGGAAAGTCCTACTGCATTATTCTATTTCTGAACAAGCTACACGTGTAACATGTTCCACTGCCCTATTGCACGTCTAAATCTCTGTAATAATATAATCTCTTTTGCATGTAACATGGAACAGTTTATGTAGTGTACCATGCAAAGTAAAAAGAAACAGCAAAAAAAAGTTCATGATTTACAAAGCATGGTTTTATTTGAAGGAACAAGAAGACAGAAACATTATGTAAACGGTCCAAAATGTATGTCTGGACGTCAATGAAATAAGTTTACTTTTGCATTTTGTTATTGTGTTTAAAAAAAAGAAGTTTTGTAAAATATTCAAATATTATTATCATTATTGTATCATAGTCTAAGTAAGTTGAGAGAAAGTGTGTTGCACATGCAATATGCACATTAAACATAGTTGAGAGTAATATAATATTGAAGTAATTATTATCGTGTATGTATTGGAATTTTATATTTTTAGGATTTCGATTATGATATAATAATTCCTTTTTGCTGTAGAAAAAACAGCTGTGCTCAATGATTACTATAATATAATCACTAAGGCCACTCAAAAGCATAAAATCGGGAGTATGATTTCCTTGAAAGTGTTAGCCATCTATGAAGGAGGTTCAAAAT
>JAQGBH010004486.1:0-16621 GCA_034698265.1 Sminthurinus aureus | reverse complement strand
GATTTTTGCATTGTGCTTTTGCTTTTGCTTTTTATTGTACATTTTTTGTGATGTTTTCCATAGCAACCGTCACAATAAAAGTCGCAAGCAAAAGCACAATGCACAAAATCGTCATACTGGTATGGTACTAATATACTTAGAATTTGCTTTATGTATCTTTGAGGCTGAATTTAAACTTGACTGTTATACGTTTAGGACATTTTACTGAATATTGAATAAATTTCTGTTGTTTTTAGTCTTTCCTTTAGCTTTTCATGCCATGGAAAATCAGTAGAAACTGGAAAAGGTAAGAGAAACTTATAGATATCTTTAGTTGTGTTTGTAGCCTGGAATGTTTTTGTGTGGAGCTAAAGAAATAATATTAAAAACTTTTTTCAAATTTTTTTAGATGATTGTTGTTCCAAAGTTCGGATTTTGGATTCCAATAGTCGTATTACCAATCCGAGCTATCCAAAACCGGATTCAAAGGCTAGAAGCTATCAATATTTCTTTGATATTCAAGAATCAATGTGTGGACTTCGGTAAGCACAATAGGTTTTGTTCTGTATATCTAGAATTGTATGATAAATTTGCAAATCATACATGTTATACATTTTTTCCTAATGGAATATATATTATATTATACAAACTTCCTTGCAAAAATTCAATATTTAATGGATACACTAAATTCTAAATTTTATTGTTATTGATTATAGTTTGACATTTGAGAAAACCAAGCTGGAAATGCGGCGGGGCTTGAGTTCTCCAACCTGTACAGTTGATTCTATCATAGTCATAGCTCAAGATTATCCAAACGAACCCCAATGTGGAAATCTGGAGAACTTTCAAAGTATTTATCAGTTTTCTTATTCTATCCATAAACTGGAGTAATTAGCTATTACGCAATATGTTTACGAAATGTACATAATATTCCAAAAGCGATGATTATTTGAACTGCATGTTGTTGTACATTGTACGGAAACGTCAGAGCGTACACGTTGTCATATGTCATATTGATGCTAGTTTATTTTTACACACATATTACATATTATACATACTTTTACATGAGTCTAAGTGAATCTGTGTTATGATAGCTTTACTTTTACCAGCAAAAAAAACATGAATTTTCTATGAGTTTGTTCAACATTGAATGTTGAACATTCTGTACAGTTTACATTACATATTACAGAACAATTTAAACATTGACGTGGAACAAATAATCAAAAGTCTTTGTCTTTGTGTAATTAGTGGCAATGAATACTATCGATTTCTTCTATAACTAATTACAGTAAACGTCCCAACGCAGGCTGGACGAACTGTAGAAGTTCTGGTTTTAACTCAAAGCAAAAAGCACCTTTGGTCTATACTGGCAAGCCAGCTACCTTGCAGTAACATTGATTCTCGACCACTAGAAAAATATGCAGATAAATGTGGACAAAGGCCGGAGAATTTTTTTCATATCCCATTAGTAAAAGATCAAGGAGAAGAGAAAGAAGGAGGAGAGGCTATCATATCAGAAAATGCTGAGTCTTTGGAGGATATGTCTTCAATTTCTAATGACGACATGGGAAGTCCAGATTTGTTGGACTGTGCATTCGGAGGAAATTATCTTCGTTGCCGTAAGTTTCTAAAGATATAATATTGTACGTTGTATGTTGTACATGTACTCATAATGAAATGTCATTAGAATGGTTTTTCTATAGATGCTTTTATTCGTTTTTCTTTGCTCTTGAGTTTCTTTTGCACGTACATTATTCATGTTGCAGTGTGTATCTCATGCATGTGAATGTTGAGTATTAAGTATTCTTTGTCTTTGTTGTCGTTATATAATATATATATAATATATATACTATATTACACACATTCGTGTACTTGATATAATTTGTATACATGTATGGTGAATTCATTATTTTTTCATTTCAGAATTAGAGCATTTGGTGAATAATCACAGTTCAACAGTATCACCCTTAACTATTAGTAAAATTATTAACGGTAAAAAGGTGACTCGAGCATGGCCGTGGCAAGTACGTAAAAACATATTTGATTATGCACATATTTTTATATCATGTGTATTAAAATTATACCGCATGTCATAATAATACATATACCATGTACATGAGATATCGAATGAGTGATGGTTTATAATGTGGCATTTTGTTTATTTTAAATTCACTTTCTCTTCTTGTAGGTTGTGATGCTGGTGAAAGGAAAACATTTACTATGTGGAGGTGCTCTTATCAGTCCAAATGCATTTTTGACTGCGGGTCACTGTATACAGGCAGTTCAACGTTCTATCGGCCTGAAACAAATTATTATTGCTGCTGGAATAAATCGACTCGGTGTGCCTCATTTTCAAGCTCAATTCAGAAGGTGTGGGCGTGCTGTAATTAACTCACAGTATGCCGATGTCCACAATGATATTGGATTATGCTTTTTTGATCAACCAATGGAATTGAATGATAGAATTTCACCGGTTTGCTTACCAACAAATCAAAGTAAACGCTAGTTCTTTTTTATCAATAATTGAATGGAAATGTAAAATACAATGTAATAATTGTTTTCTCAGAAGGAAATCCCAATATAAATTCCTTTCATTTTTTTTAAAAACCGCATGTTTTTTTCTTTCAGGTGGACTTTATGCAGGAGATGAAGCATACATTACAGGTGTCGTTTACTACATAAATTGCTTTAATTTTTAATGCACATACAATTATAATTTCTTGACTAAAAGTAATTATTCTTATTTACATTGAATAAGGAATCATTTTTAAAATGTATATAGGTTTTGGAAAGACGAGTGACAAGTCAGGACCATCCTCTGTCCTGTATGAAGCACCGATTCCCATCGTAAAAAATTCTGCATGTCAAAATGCCTGGGTGGAAATGGGAGGTAAGTTTATATTTATTTATATTTATTTATATTATACATTTATGTTATATTTTATATATTATGTATTTATTAATATTTGTATAATTATGACAGGTCCACAATTTTCAAATTTAATTACTTCGTCGCATTTATGTGCGGGTGGTCAGAATAAATCAACGTGCAATGGTGATGTAAGTAACTATTTATATTCAACTTACAATATATTTATACATTGGTTTCAATCATTATTCAATTCGCATTGATGACTTGAATACATTTGTACATTTGTAATTTGTATCATTCTGTGCTACTTGTTAAAGGGAGCTTGAATCCACGATTGTAATACTGCTTTCATGTCAAAAATAATTTTTACATTTTTTAGTCAGGTGGACCAATTGTTGTGAAGGATGAAGATACCCAAAAATACACTTTGGTGGGTGTTACTTCATTCGGCCCAAGTACAATGTGTAATGTACCCGACAAACCGTTATCTGTTTTTACCCGGATTTCAACACAATTAAATTTTATTGGACTGGCTACTGCAAAAAGTTCAGGAGACCTTTTCAACGTTAAAGCATATGTCCCATGTTAGAACTCGATTTACTACATTAATATGAACTGTAACATTTGATTTAAGTCGAGAAAACAGTCTACCTAACATATTTATTGAAATCGTGTTATATATATTAAATAGATTATACACATTTAAATTTCCTATGTTTAAGAAATCACATTATACTTTTTTTGTAAATGTGACTTTTGTAAAAAATGAAAAATGTACAAAACTACAACACAAGCATTTGCACTTCTCTGAATTAATAAATAAAATACCTTATTTTTAACTAATTTTTATACACATGAAGCATGTACACATGGTGTGAAACTTTCTCTAGAATTGGTCAGTAACGCACATATTCTGCAAGCATGAAATCAAAAAGAAAACAGAAACGAGAAATGCGATAAAAGAAAGAAAAGAGAAAGGTATCTTTTTTAAACATAAAACATAAAGGAATTAAAACATACTTTACAGACAACGATAAAAGACATAATAACAGATAAGAATTAATAAAATTAAAGAAAGCATATTAATGTGAAGAGACAACTCTAAATTCTAATGATCATAATAAAAGTAAACAATCCAACATATTTTTGTTATCGTTTTTCATTGTATTCACAAAAATGCCGGTCGCCGAAACAAAGTAATTGACCATTGAAAATCCATAACATTAATGTGCACAATAAAAAAAAACCATGTAAAATTACATATTACATATTATGCATATTGTAGATACGATTCAGCATCATGTTGTTATTTATTTAGCAATTAGCCGGAACCCTCTGTTATAGTATATAACTGTTTTAGTTAATTTCGATTTTAGGTAGACACTTTAAATATTCTTTATTTCAGCCCTCATAGAAATTTATCTACCTACTCTATGAATTTTCGGGAATACATGGTGACGCAAAAGTTCTGGTACAAAACTGGAAGACAGTGGAATTTATTATTTGAGTCCACAATGTACCATAATAATAATATTATGTATCTTTGACTAAATTGGGCTAAATCCATGCGAGTAAACTTTTCCATAATCGACTTAAGAATAAATAGTAAACCATTGGGAGAGCTCCGGTAATTTGACTGTGATGCTCTAAATTGTTTTGGAATGTTTAGATTGACGATATATATTTATCATTATTAGTTTTTTTGCAAAAATAAGGGAAACGTTGCATCCCAATTTTCAAGTCCATATATATAGAAAATCTTGAAATGAAGTTAATGTATAGCTGGTCATAAAAGTTGTGATAATTATACCAATAGTATTCAAAACTGTCCTTGATTCGATCACCCAATTTCGCAGCGAAACTGCATAATACCATGAAAGTGCCCGAGGAACAAAAGTTTGAAAAAAAATCAGTCAGATGAGCAAGAACAAAAACTTATGTATCACCCTTTACATTATTTTTTTTTTTCGTACACTCGATTTTGCTAAAGTCGAGATTGCAGATGAGGTTTTGAGAGATAGCAATAATACAGAGTTTTTGTAAATCACAATTAAAGTTTTGAACTACAAAGTAAATTAAAATGTAGACTGTTCAACATTTTATCAACTTATTTAAATTTTATTTTCTGTTTATCAAATTTTAAATCTGTCTTCCTATAGAATAAAAAGTGTGAAAGTTGAAATCTTTGTAGTAGTAGTGTCATCGGTAGACGTGTGTGTTGCCGTCAAGAGTTCTTATTTTGTATTTATTTTAATTCTTCATTCTGGTTTTAAAAAATCGATATTGTGGATACATTGGATTTATCTTTATATTTACATCTCTGGAGAATTCCTATATATACCGTGAATTGTGAATATTTACATTGTGAGTAATATTATTTATTTATTTACGTACTATTTTTTTTTACAATTTACAATGTGAAACATTTTATCAAAATATTTACATTACATAAAGTGCAATTATATACTTATTGTGAATTTTCTTTTTAAACAACTTTAATAATAAAGTCACTTTTGGTACTGAAAACCATCAATATCTTAAGTCAATTTGAAGAAGAAGAAATTCTCATCAACATTATCGAAAACGGCAAGTATTTTGGAATTTTGGTCTACATCATTAAACGAGGATCCAAAAATCTTTTAATGAATTTGAGATAGTTGATGCCTATCTCTCTCTCTTGTTGTGTAAGTAAAAGAGAAACCAAAATAAAGTGAAAATTAAACTAATTGGAGATTTATTGGAATAATATCAAAGGGAAATTGAATTACAAGTAATCATCAAAAGAAAGACAATTTTTTTTATGCAAGATTGATGAGAAATTCAAGAATTCAATTGGAAACCAAAAGGACTGATGCATATTATATATTATATATTATGAATAGATACAAAAGAGTTGTAAAGTACCAAAATCTTATGAAGTATAACCTTATTTTTGATAAAGAATGGACATTGATTAAGTATTAATTTTATATCAAAGCAACTGTGGCCTGTGTATAAATATTAAATATTTGTGTTGGTGTATTTTGTACAAAAATTTAATTAATACTAATAATCAACATATTATGTGCACATGACATCAGGGTTTTTAATCAAGTATCAAAAGAATCAAAAACTAAGAATTGCCTGAAATTTTCATAAAAAAAGAAGAAGATGAGCAAAAGTTATTGAAATGATAATAATAATAATATATTATTGTGAACTTGAATGCAAACAAATATAAGTAATCTACAAGACACATTACGTATTTTATGGAAAATTTGAAACTGCAACTTATAGATCTCTATAATTTTTTATATTAAAGAAGTAAAAATTTATTCATCAACAATAACAACAATATTATAATAATATCAAGTTGTTTTAGAAAACAAATATCAAACCACATAATTTCATCTGTATATATAAGTAATACCGAAATTTCAATAACAAATGAAACATCGAAGAAAACTATAATACTTTTTTTTATAAATAATTAAATAACTAAATTGGCTGGACCATTTTTTTTTTTTGATAAAAGAAAAAGTCAAGTTAGAAAAATAGTTTTGAAGAAATTCAATGAACAATGTGTTAAATGCTTTTTAGTAATACAAAAAAGTATTTCCAAGTATTATTCTCTCTACCATTATACACAGTCATCATCATCATATTGGTGAAGCCTTATAAAGATAAAAGTCCAAGGAAGTGTATTCAATTCATGTAATATAACATTATAACAATATGACTCAGGACCCAGTCATTCATGACACACTAAATTACAATTACAGAGTTGCGGCTACTACTACTAACTAAAACTACTTTTACTACTACCACTGGGACTACTTCTATAATATTATTATGTTCAAGAACAAATACAGAGACTAAATATGTGTACACATATTCTTCTTCCTCGTCGTCGTCTTCATCTTCTTCTTGGGCATAAGAAGTGGCCCATAACCTAAGGTGTAGTAATTGTTGAGTGAGTGAGTGTGTATGTATGCGCTTAAAAATTATATAGTATACATACACAGTCATATATGTGTGTATGCGTATTATACTTGTATGTGTACCGTTTTTCGACAGCTCAAATCTTCATCGCCAGTATCAACAACTCTTATACACTGACATCAATGAATTTTTGAATGAAATACGTACTGTGACTTTTTCTTCTGCTTCTACAACTACTACTACATCGTCTTCGGCTGCTTGTACTTGTATTACTTGTAATTATTATTACAGGACAATCCTTGATTCATCCACCATGTAAAGTCATCAAGATGTACCAGCAGTTGACTTCAACTTTTTTAGTAGGCAAGCAACAATTTTTCTTTCTATCAAATACTTATCATGCATGTTTTTTAATGCTAATACACTCTCGTTATTATGCATATTATATTATGGGGATAAAAAAGGTATACTTGTAAGTATGAATGAATTTTTCTGTGTAGTGACATGTTGCACATGTTGCCCGTATAAATGTCATACTGTTTATTGCCACCACACATACATAATATGAAGGTACTGGAAGTATCTGTTCTTGTTTTGATCCATCGAGTTGAACAGCTTAAAATATCAATTTGTAAAAATAATACTGATTCAGAATGCATAATATGTAACACAAATGTATTAGAACAAAAAAAATGTCATATAGTTTAACATTTGAAACAAAAGAAATCTCCATCATAGTATTCTATACATTGTTTTATTGGAGATTGAAAATGAAATCACATAAGGTACAGCTATAGTGACCAAACCTTTTCGGTTTAATGGATTATTAATCAGATGTATGAAATGTTTTTATACTGCACTTTCAACCTCTTTTGTTGGCGTTTTACATACCGAACAATAAAATGGTGAAATATGGAGTACAGACTATGAAGAAATGTTTAGTACATTAACAGATCAATTATTATTATTATTATTGTTGTTGTTATTAATGAAGATACAAATATTTAGTATCATACTGTACTATATATATTTTTTTTGTAATTTGCACTTGCCAAAAAGATTATTGTTCCATACACCTGATGATTATTTCTTTTGTATCAAAATAGTTGTGTACCCGTATAGATATATATATACATTTATATAGCCGTTTTACTCTTTTACTTTGTGCACTTGTTGAATTTAGCTGTCTATAACGAAAACTTTATGTATTGCACTTTTGTGTATATTGTATATTTTGCTCATGCACACAATAATCATCATAACATAATATATTATAGACTACTCAATCATATCAAGAAACGGAATCTGTTACACTTTTCTGCATGCATGTAGGAATACAAGTACAATTATATATATATGAATGCATATGTATGAAAGACAGAAACATGTACTACAATTCCAAATTGTAATCATGACGGCGATTTAAGAAAACAAAGTACATGTACAATGTACGTAATAACATAAATTCCACCTGGCACTACTTACTCGTTGCTAATAGATTGTTGTAGACTGTAAGTATGTGAACGTATGCATGTGTGTGCATACATACATATGAATTATGAATGGTCGGTAATATTGTCGAGATATAAACAACTAGATACATCGAAAATGCCGTGATATGTTTCGTCTTTCATCTCTCTCTTGAATATTGAAATTAAATGCCCATGCCCAGCCCTTCAGTTGATTTCTACATGATACACACATAACAAAAACTATACAAAGGAAAATGCATACTGTGTATTATTTGGGAATGAGATTTCCTTAACATCTTTCTGTCTGTAGACTTCAAGCAGATGTATGTATTTGTGTAGTATATATAAAATAGTCTAATAGGTCTGCATGGATTCTACATTTTAACCCGTCATAATTAGTTTTTAGTTTGCCAACTAAATTTTGTACACACATAGAGAGACTGTAGACACAACCTGCATGCATGTATTATGGATGCGCAAACAAATACTGCATAAGTTTAAACTTTAACCGTGTTGTATTGTATTAAATATTATTCTACAAATACTATGCACACGTAGAATCCATAAAACATTACATGTAACTAACTATGAACATGAAGATGATACCGATCTTGGCTTGAAAATCGTGTACAGATGGAAGGTCAACTAATGTAGAGGCACAAAATGATGCATAATATATTCGCTCACGGATACACATATTATGTGCATATACTTCAAAATACTTTTCCAAAATTTTAAGCACACCAACAGAAATACACACATGAACTTGTGGCTTTTAAAATGTTCACATTTCCTTATAAATTGTAAAATGTAATCATTTTCAATTTCTATCTAAAGTCTAAAGTATGTGCTTCCCATACATTTTAGATAATATTAGGAAGAGTTCTAAAACAGAAATTATATTTTGCAAAGTTTTTAATCACGACGATTTATCAGGGAAGAAAAAAGTCGTCTTTTTTCTTCTTGTTTTCTGGGTGCATATACAATGTTCAATGTATGGCAGATATATTATCTATGAATGTGCAAGTGTTAGCGCATATTAGTACAAAAACAGAAACATTAAAAATATCTATTGTCAATCTTCTTCATGTCTACGTATACTTTTAATACAAATATGTAGGCACCATGTATCATTCATCGTGACGTTTTCATGCTTGACAATTCCATTCCCAGTAAATATGGGATAAAATACATATATTATGTGCATTAACACTTTATGTGCCTATGTATGTATTACGTATGTACCGTCATGTGTTTAAACGAATTTCCTACGTATAAGTATGCACACAGATTCATCTTTCATGTCAAAATATGCAGTTATTTTGAACGATGTATAGGCTTAAAATATCTAAGCGTTGAGCTTCGAATGTCTGTTGTGTTGTATACGGACACATTTAATTTTTTTTCTCTGTACGATTTCCTCTTCGCACAAAGTTTTTTTTTTGCCTTTGCTTCTTGAGCGTCAACGTCAACTCAAAACGTCTGTGTGAAGATACATGTATGATGACGAATGTTGGCTGATAATCTAGGATTAGCAAGCAAACTATAAAAAGTCTACATACTCTGTGTACACATATGTATATACATACATCTTTACAATAGTTTATTCATCAGTGGTCAATGCTAAACGATTGATTCATTATTCATAATGCACGTTCTTCAGTTTAGTAAAATACATGTATACATGTATATGTATGCAGATGATATTTTTTTTACTGAAAAAATAATAACAACTCACAAACGGCAAACCTACTTGCTGTACAACATAGAAAATTGAGCATAATATGTATAACGTATAACATCTTGCAAAAATAAAGGAGACGAAGAAGAGTGAATGCGTGTGTGTAATGCACATAGTCTAACTTCCAACCCAAACTGGTTCACTTTATTTAACTGGAGCACACATACTTGGGGTAAAAGAAAATTTTGCCCATTCGTATAATTCAGTTTCATTCATCATTTTTTACTCTTGACTCGTCTTTATTAGATGCATACATATTATGATGATCCAAAATTCGTCAGTTTGTATGTGTATATAATAATATATTATACATTTCAAAAAAGAACTTTCTTCTTGTTAATTTGTGGTTGCAAAGAAAGGAATACTTTCGTCTTTCGTATATACATACAGTTTCTGTAAAATATGAAATACGTATTACAACATGCATATGTATAAAAATGTGCGTGAGGACAAATGTGCGTACAAGAAATTCATTCTATCTTAAACGTATTTTATTTTTTCCCGTAAAAATAATTTTGTGTTTTGTTTTTGCGTTTGACAAAAGGTTTATTGTTAGTATCAAGAAAAAAATATGAGGTACTTCCCGCATAATGTACCACAACGTATGGCTTTAAATTTTTGTGCAGTTTTAGTTTCAATAGTACAGTGTAATATTTGTATATATACAAGTGTGTTGTACATGCACACATGATACATTTTTGAAATAAAAGTATTTATATTTGAAAATAGAGAAATTGTCTACACATCTCGTGAGAGACATTATTAAATGTGAATGAAAGAAGGAAAGAAAGAAGAAAAATAGATAAAACGAGTCGTCGTTGGTATTTTTAATTTAGGCATTTACTTTTTGGCATTTGTAGGAATAATAATTATAATGGTTCAGAACAGGAGCATTAGTAGATAAAACATAAAACTGTTTTTGTCTTTTGGTTTTGGTTGCACGCGGTATGTAGTCTACGACGTTCTTGTTTTTATTATACGCCATGTCTTTTCTCTTTGTGGATGTGTGTTTGAAATAAGAAAGAAGGAGTTTGTAGTTGTGTGTGTATAGTGTATATATATATATATATATAAAGTGTAAACGTAAAGGGTTTTTTGCACACATTGTTTTTCCTTATATTTACATTTTAAAGTTAGTTGACTTTATTATTACCAACCACTATTATAATAAGTAAGGATTTTTTGACCAAAATAATCATACTTCGATGAAACCTATACCATTTAAGATACGGCGTACATTCAAATTAGTTCGTCCGATTCGGGCCTTGTGCGTCTCAGTGCATCAAAAATCCTGGAGCTAAAGAATTATGATTTTGGGCTTTTCGTTATTCTTCGGTTGTCTTCCGCAAATTATTTTGGCACTTTCCAAAGTCGCAGAAAACATTTGCAAAGTTTTTGTGAAACAAATTTTCAAATTTGGGAAAAATTTGCAAACTCGGCATCTGGCTTCTCTTTCACCCAGAGTTTATAACAAGTTTGTGATGTGTATTTCCGGCTGTAGAACAGTCGCCGCACGAACTTGTTTCATGTTGGATATAAAAGCTCTACAATGATATATTATTATACTTTATACATTTATATTTATCTTGCTGAAAGTATGTAAGTTGTAAGCTGAAATGTATGTTTTAATATTTGTATTACATAAGACAATTTATTTGATGTACTTAAATTCCATGTGTTGTTTTGTGTTATGTAAACAACAGGAGGATAATATTCGATATTCTTTCAATAATTGGCCAAAGTACCATGTACAATGTACATTGACCATTTCATTTATAAAAGTATATTTACACATGTGATATGTGACATTTACATTTAGATTTGCTTTTCTCCGATGAATTACTGAGAACTTAGAACGTATATGCTCAGCATAGCCACTTGGCCTAATTATTTATTGTGGCTTCCCTCATTTCATATAACTATGTATAAATTGTAATTTTAGAGTCCAAATACATAGCTTAGAGCATGTATAATATATAATAATAATAGAAAGTATAAAATGATGGTAGTGTTGAGTGTAGAATGGAATAGAATAATGTGTTTTGAGAGAATCGTGTAGTAATATTTTATACACTTTTCTTATCAAATACATAACAAACTACTGGACCCTCAAGCCTATTTTACGGGAAATGAAAGGAATTTTTGTTGTATTTGTTTTAAAACGGTGATAGAAAACTTTTATGTCGTCTGGTCCGGTTAATTGGGAAATGTGAAGGGGGATAGTAGGGGTAAAAGGTAAAAATCTTTATAGATAAAGTGTCCACCTTCACCTACCATCATATTATGTACTTCAATGGTTGACTTGGTGTTGTGAACAGTTCCGTGTTAACGGACTAGCTTATCATGTATGTATATCTTTTTTTCTTTCTTTCATTCGATCCTCAATTCAACAACTTTCCAACGTTCCATTCAGTTCCAAAACATAGCCGACATTTATGAACAGGAACACACGATGATTTGTTGTTGGTTGTTTATTGTTGAGTTCACAGTTAATGGGTTACTTTGGGTCAACTTGTTATTCATTTGTACCTTTTCATTGATTTCCATAGATTTATGATTTAGGTATATTTGCTTCAACATTGTCCTATATTATACACATTGTATTTTTCATTCATTCCTCCATTCATTCATTCTTGTTTTCTTATAGTACTAGGAGCAAATTTGCATTCTATAGGTACTTGTGTTAAAATAATAAAATATAGATTTTCGGTTATACATCAGACGAGTTTTGAATTTTAAGTGACATAACCATTTGAGAAGAATATTTATGGATTTCAGAACCAAGGTCTGTAGGGAATCACAGGAGTATACTTTTTTGGAATGTTTTTTTTTACCTGTATACAGATTAACTATTTGGTGATTCAATGATTCATGACTTGACTTTATGGAAAAATGAAAGACAAGCAGTTCCGGTATTAATATTCTACAATTCTGTACATCAGTATCTTGTGTGCTGCACAGATTCATAAGTCTGGAATATATACTAGCTACTATACTATTACATACTTGTAGATAAAATTAATATGCTAAATGTGTTATCTATTTTTAATAGCTGTGAGAAAAAGCATAAAATATGTATAGTTAGTATTTTACACCACTGAATAAACTTGACGAATTGAATAAACTTGACGAATTGAAACGTAAGTGAATGAGTTACCAACGAGGCTGTAAAATAGCGTAACATAGAGACAAAAATTAGTCTCTGACTATACACAATGCACATTGATTAATTCCTTTCTGTGTGTTTTTCTCTACTATTAGATACTAGATGAACATTCGTAAATAGTATATTATGTGATATGTGGTATACACTTTTGACTCTTGAGTCTTGGGTTTTGTCAAGTCTTTCTGCTCTCATCATCAACTTTAATGTAATGTATGCGTTATGACAATAAATAGTACTAATAATAATTATTATGATGACTTGTTATGACTTATGAGTATTTGAGCATGAGATCATTGTTTTGCCTTCCATTTGGGCTTAAAGACGTGACTCATTTGCAGTTTATTATTAGTTCTCTTTCCCTTATATTCAGAGTTCTTAGTCATATTATAACTGCTGTGTATTATGTTATAGTTTGTAGTTCTTGTACATATTCTATTTTCTGGAATTTTTAAAAGAACTTAAGAAAAGTATAGGTACAACTATTTTTTATGATTGTTTTTTACTTTTATAATGGAGTTTTTTGTGCTCATTTCATGGCAATAAACTATATACCACATGCTTATTTCATGACATTGTTGTCAAGTGTAAGACTTCATATGGCTTAAATCACTACATCCAGCAGTAATATTGGGATTGTATGCATATCATCCAACTTGTTTCAAAGTTAAAATGTCAGACGCAAAGATTCAGATTATTTTTAAATAAAGATATAATTATAATGTTTGCGTAAGTGTAGCAAAGTACAGTAATAACTTTTGAAGTTCGGAGAAAAGGAAACAGCCTTTAAGTCCTTAAGACTAATGTGCTTGAATTTAGATAAAGATTTACTGCTTGTCTCTCGTGTTCTGTAGTAGGATTGAGCAAAAATATATGTATGTTTGATGAGTGGACGATTTTCTGCATTATGGCTGCACAGTGGAAATTGATATATGATGTCATGATGTGGTGTAAAATACGATATAATGCGGTCAACTGCTTTATTTGTTTGTAAACGATAGGAAGGGTCTGGATATTTATGTAATAATTGTATGCATACAATTATTGTATTTGGTGTGACAAGAAGAAACTGCCAATAATCATTTTGTATATGAGCACAAAAATGTAAAAGTAGCAATGTAAGGAACTTGCTTGAGCTTTCTTCATGATAAATATTGTATGCAAAGTATTCAAATCTAATGTATAAGAAGCACAAGAGCAATATTTGTACCCAATGTGTGAGTGTATAAAATCCAGTTTGATGAAACTTTTAAACTCAACTTGGAGGAAGAGAATGGAAAAGAGAAAAGAAGCAAGAATACACATGACGTAAATTTTATTATGTACATTATCGAAGCCCACAAATAAATACATCAACTGAACGTTCACACATAATGATTCCTTACTTTTGAGCTTACTTACAAGCAAACTCCATAATTAGACCCTCTGTACAGCTTAGAAAACAATGTATAAAACAACCTGTGCACACTGGAACATTGAATAAACAAGTTACAAATGGATATCTATATAAAAAACCAAAAAACAATATTACACAATTGTTTCTCAACCTGATCAAAAATCCAAAATACATTAATTATGATTACGTTGACAATTTCCAGTTCATTATATATTGCTAATAAGCGTTATACAATATAATATGTATAATGTATAGTGTATAGTATACAGTATACACCGAGCACTTATACCAATTCATTTTGATCCAGAATGCTGATACGCCGTTTATTTGCAAGAATAAGCAGAATATATGTAGCTTTAGCTTTCAAAATATACTGATTTGTGCAACTCTACAGCAGTATTTTGTTAAAACGGAACTAAGTACCTACGTATGACGTACACATGGTACACAGTCATTTTTGCATTCGTGTCAATTTTTAATAGAATAGTATAGTAAGTTTTCCAGTTAAACTAAATAATAAGAAACTGCTAAGCAAAAAGCATGAGCCAAAATCATAAAGAATATTATTTTTCAACGTATGAACGCACATATATCACATGTGATATGTGATATAGGATGTAAATTGAAATGCTGTACTTGTAAGTCTTCATCATAAGAATTAAAGTACAAAAGAACAATGTTGTAGAATAGTAACAATAATTTTGCAAGGGATCTCATTTTCTCTCTCTGTCTTGTCTATGGTCTATGCTGTAGGCTCTGAAGGTATGAAAATTTAACCGAAAGGCGATAAGTATAAATATTAGCAGTTAAACGTAGCATTTCACAATGTCTATATCTATCCTAGTGCTCAAACATCTAATCTTCAGCTTCTTGCTTGTTGGAAGTTATACATATCTACACACATATTTATGCATAATATTATTGTAGTATAATATGCAGAGTTGTCATTGTATAAATGTGTTTGTGTGTCTAATTTTGTTGGTATGCATACAACATTCGATTCACCTACTCCAGACTTTCTCATAACCTTAAAATATAAAATATTAGCCATGTGTATATATACATTTCAACTAGAAGTGTAGAATCGGAATACTATACTAATTGTTTTAATCTTTTTAAAGTGTAAATGCTATGTACCATACGTAATATGTATACTTATCTGCTTATAAACATTAAATTATGAATGAATATACGCTAGTAATGAAGTACATAATATTATGTACTATCTAAAATATATTATTTACTTCGTTGGTTTGTTTTATTGTTTGCCATTTGAATTAGGCACTAGCAAACTTTATTCCTGTACAAAAATATCTGATGAGTTTAGATGATTTTTACACTAAACATTTTTAACTGAAGGAGACTGTTCGTATTAATTACTATTATGCTATTTTTTGTTTTGGTTTCCTGCTATTTTTCTTCATGTACTCGAATTAAATTTCCAAGTAGAGTAACATTATTTTGAAACTGAAATATTATAGTAAAAACTGCACACGTATCGACTCTTTTGGTCAAACAACAGCAAACAGCATACAATTTCTGATTTTGATACTAAAGCAGGAAAAATTTCTAATTGCCAATTAGAAATAATTATTAAACAAAGTTATCAGAAATGGTGGTATGATGAATTCCTACATTCATATGTAAATACATGATACATGACTTGATTGATATTTGAATCGGAGGTGAGAGGATTATCTATCGATATAGTGTGTATAAGATTAGCAGACAATGTGCCTGACACGAAGAACCAAAATGATTAAATAGCAGAGTGTATATCATCAGTATTGTCATGTACATACTCAAATAAATACAATGCAAAGAATATACCATATTTGTGAGTCGTGCTTATTTATTATATATATATGTTTCTCCCTATCTCAGACTATTCTTATAAGCTTATAATAGTTATACTATAGTACAGGGAAAGTTGACGGCTATCGCTCATCATTTTCAATTTCCAAATGGAATAACAGTAGTATTTAATATTTAATAAAGTACGTATAGGGTTAACTGGGGGATCTGTGGTTTTGAGGTAACTGTGGCGAACACAAATTTAACCCCTTTAAAACGTTTT
>JAQGBH010004485.1:0-16623 GCA_034698265.1 Sminthurinus aureus | reverse complement strand
ACAATAATGTGCATAATGCATAATGTTATAAATGCTTCACGTTGTTGATGGAAATAATAAAATAAAGGGCATGTATTTCTCAAAGATCAAACACTCCTCCTTCTTTTTCACCAAATTTGTCTTAATCTGACTCAAAAATCCTTTTCTACTGGTTTGTCCACCCACCAATATGCATACATGTACTCTTGTGTATTGTATACTAGACACTGCAGCATGATGTGTCGACTAACTAGTTACATCCAAAGATGACCAAAAGCCAAAATGAGACATGCTTATCTTTCTCGTCTTCTCTTGTACAGTATTTTTATGTATATATCTATAATCTATATAGGTAAGAGGTAAGTATTATTCAAAGTACATGTACATGTACAACACAATAAGCATGCTGTATATTATAATATGATGTATTGCTTTTGAAATGAATTTTCTAGATTCGTTCTCCATCCCATATACACGTTGATAGTATTATGTATTATGTCATGATTTGAATGCCTAGATGTTACATGGATACACAATATTATGATGATTTTTAGATGGATAGAGAAACTTACCAACCAAGTCATACTATATGATGTACAACGTATACCTGCCAATAACAATAATACAGAATGATGTATCATAAAGCCTTTGTACATCTACATCCATATTTACAATTGCTTTTGCAAATATGCAAAATTGTCCTGCATGTTCAATATGCATCGGGATACGGGGTGTTCATGTGTGTATTTTTTTGTATCATTATTTTACACACATGCACGAAAAAGAAAGAGAGAGAGGGAGAGGGAGAGAGTGAGATTAAAAAGACTGTTGACTACAAGTACTTACCTACATGTATTAGTAAGAAGTAAGAAGAATAGCAAGATGAATCCTTTTGCCCATATTCGCCCATATTCACTATTCGCCCACATTCTCTTGAACCATGACATTCAGCTCATTCGACTCTGATCATCATCACCCACTACCTCTCTCGTTTCGGCAATTTTTTGAGACATATACATGAGTGCAAGTGGTCATCAAGCAGTACAACACATACACACAAACTGAACACAACTCACCTCTGATCCAGTTTTACACTGTCTTTTCTCATACTCTAGAAACTCGAAAACCACTTGGATTTCAGTGCTGTCTTCTCGCCTTTGTTGTTTTATATAATCTACAAGACGCCGGATATCAGGTTTCATATTTTATATTATATTATTTATTTATTTATCAAAAATTATTGCTACAATATGTAGTCAACTGTTCCATCAGTCATATTTTTCATCTGTTTATTTAAACGTTATTGTGCCTATTACAATTCACGAACATTAAGTTTTACCGACATTTGATTTCTAACTGTTTTAAGTAATAAGTATCTAATTAAGTAAGCTTAAGAAGTAACCAATTGTAAGTTATGTTTTTTAAAGACAGAGGTTTTTACAAACACATTATAATTTTCTGGAAAACGTAGATCTTTGTGTTATTTTTTGCTGAGAATAGTGTGGTTCAGAGTTTAGTTTGTTTTATTTTTTCGCTAGTTTATAGAGGATTTTTGCAATATTATGTAAAGTTTTAGTAAATTGAAGGTAATAGGTGTGTGATATTTCCAGTACCTGCCAATACAGGAGAAGTTACTAGATCTATATTACTAGATCTTGAAGACAGGAGAAGTTCATTTTCTTCTTTCCTTGTATTTTTTTCTCTAATTTTTTGTACATAATCTGCAGATGAAAAAAGACACGAAATCATTTTGATTTTGAATTTGGAAATTCTCTATCATACACCGTTATCCATTATTATACTAGAAAATGAACATGAATTAAAATTTATAATTACCTGAGTGCGTAGGTTGCAAATATAACCTGGAATATTTCCAATTTTGAACCCTACATGTTTTCAATCATGTATTACCTACAGATATTTCTATTTGCTGTCCAGCCTATATTTGTATCATATGCTGCATTTGTACAGAAAAAAAACTGCCATCATTTGTTATGCGATGGATATATATATATGCGATGGATATATATATATGCGTGATTTGTGATTTTCTACTTTTGTTTTGTACAAAGATGTACACTGAATAATATGTACAAATGAGAAATGAGTGTATACTTGTGATTTGGGCGATACCGCAAAAACAAACTGACAATGCAATATTTTTTTATCGGGTGGATAGGTGAGAAATTAAATCATACAGACAGACTTGTTATTGTATTTAGATTATAATTGTATTACCAGCGTGGGTAGAAGAGAGTGAGGAAGAAAAGAACAGGCTGAGAGAAATGGATAGATCTACAATGGAATCAAATACATGAAATACTTGTATTATATTATATTATTATATATTGTACACTTGAAAATTCAGGGTCATTTTATTTCACTGTCTAGCTCATCCAAATCCAATACGTTTTTTTTTACCTTATATAGTAACTGTAGATTGTAATATGTGTGAGTATATTATGGAGAAGAAAAAAAACTTCCCTGAAATGTACTTATGTACTTTTTATTTTACAATGAAAGTTTCATGCTTATAAATAATCAATTCTAAAATTCTCAACCGTAGACACTTTCAACCTGTAACTGACTTTGCTCCAACTAGCTGTGTTTTAAAAAATATATTTGCATTAGAATTCTCATCTTGATCCACAATTAAGCGTGTAAAAATTGAGTAGTCAAAAATATGGAAAGTTCATTGTCGTTTTGATTCACCAAGTAGCAAAATACAAAATTAAGCAAATGAAATCAAGCTAAATACGTAGTGGTAATGAATCAAAATTGATAACTGGTAATGGAAAGAAAATATAATTAGATAATATCATAGATTTACACATTTAATATTATAGTATGTGCTTGTAATATTTAATAATGTTATGACTTCCGACTATATGGAATATGGAATATGGATATTGTCCCATCTATCTACCTCCCTCGTTGTTCTTGCTCTATACTCTATACACACAAATGTATATATATATGAACGTGTAGGACACATCATTCACAAAAGATCATATTTAATACATGGAGTCTTCATCTTTTCCCTTCTAAATAATTTCACAACTCCTTTTTAGCTGATCAAGAGTACTGAATACATTTCACATTTAACATTTAAGTCGTACTCATTTTATCCTCTTCATTGTTTTCTTACACGCCTGTGTCTAAGATAACAAGCAAATTACTTTAAATGATTCCCATAAATCAACGTTACTTTTCTTCCTTTCTCGCTGTCTTTCTGGATGAGATGGGACCAATGCACAATACATATAATACCAAGGGCACATAATCCATTCCAATGGACTATGAACATTACCAATTTAGCTGGTTTTCGTTTGACCATTTTGCTCACAACATAATGTTACGAGGTCTCATATACTCACGAATATCACTCCTCTTACTTTTATGCAGTGTAACAATTCTGTGTCACTTCGCAATGTCTAATACATAATACATTTTACAATGAATTTATGGGAAATTAAGCATATTTCGCTTTGCTTTGTAATCTGTAGTTTAGTAAAAAAAAACTACTATAGTATTATTTTTAAAACGACATATTCTTCTTGTAATAAGTTTTATCACAACTTTATGAAGTACTGTAAAAGTCTGTACAAGAATAGAAAGACAGTCTGGATATGAAAAAAATGTTCTTGTAACGGGATCAGTTCATTTTTGTTATTTCTATACCACCTTGACGTCCAAATTCTCACTTTGCATATGATACATGATACACGATACAAAATACACAGTACAAACGTGTAAGAAAATCAAAGCCCAACACATTGTGTGATTGTTTCCTTTTGATCCTTTTGCATCCGATACTGAAACTGTTTGTCCAACATGTGAAATGTCGGATATAGAACATATTTGGAATATGGAACTGATGTTTACAGGTTCCTATCGATCCTATATATGCATGCCATATACGGTGGTATACATATATATATGCGTATGTGGTATATGCGATCTCTTACTTGTACTTGCTAGTTATCTTGTTAATTGAAATGGATACCTACAAAAGTGAGAAAATTAGAGCACCGTTAATACCTTTTTATGCAGGTACACCATGGCTACATGAACAAAAATTGAAAAAAGCATTGGTTTTTCTAAGGATGCTCCAGCACTGAAAATTAGGAAGCAGTATCTGATTCTACAGTTTCCCATCATACAATCCTTATCAAAATTCTGGGTGGTATTAGAAAAAGAGGACAGTATAGTAGTGCATATCATATCATATTACATTATGTGTATCTCATAAAACAAGAAGGGAGCAGAAACAAATTACCTATAACCTATATGTAATATATACTACTTATATGTGTACACACATAAAAAGCATGCTTAAAATTGATAGGTTAAGGTAAAAAACATGTGCACAGTAGCCAGTCCATCAGTTACCCGTATTTCTGTACAGGAATTTCTCCATAATTTCACATGCCAAACCAAAAAGAGTGTATAGGTATGTGTTTGGAGTTTGGATTTTGGAGGCATGTGTGTGGGAATGCTGAGAAAACTTGTAGACAGAACACTATTCAACGCATTTGTGCCAGGCTGGACCAGGTACAACTAATACGTTTTCTTTGAATAAGTCATATGTAAGATAGTATAGCTCAATCTTTGCATATTTATCATTCCTATA
The DNA here is from genome assembly GCA_034698265.1 of Sminthurinus aureus. Taxonomy (NCBI): domain Eukaryota; kingdom Metazoa; phylum Arthropoda; class Collembola; order Symphypleona; family Katiannidae; genus Sminthurinus; species Sminthurinus aureus. The sequence continues at coordinate 12,011 of JAQGBH010004485.1, read as the reverse complement.
TTGCATTATCATATGTAGGGAAAAAGCAAGAACAAGAGCACTTGTGTAAAAATTGCGAATACAACAGATTCAGAAGCCAGGAACTACATATAGCTACAAATGCATTCTAATCAAATGGGTCGTAAAACATGAGTGGAACAGAAAAGTAGAAAAAGACGGAAGTTTCATCTCATTACTCTAATATCTAGAATGTACTGTATTTAGACAGTCTAGATTCTAGATTCTAGATGAGACACTGACTGCAGTTTTTGTACATCTACTAATACAACAAAAGTTTTGCATTTTAAATAATTGTGAGAGCCAAATTTTATAATCATTTTAAACAAGTACTTTAACCGGAAACTTTGTCATCGTTGGATATATTTTTCAGCTGATGTAAGTTTAAATTTTCTGATTCTAATTCTTCTTGAAGTTTATGGTGTCTGTGGTTTGTGAGCTGTGTACGATATTTTAGTTTTTCACATTTCGATTAGGTGTGTAAAAATTAATATTAATTTTCAGAATTTTGTACACATACAAACTTTACTACTGTGGAAATAAGGAAGAATAGGTGTGATCATTAGTGATAATAATTTCCTGGTATTTTCTTTCACCGTTTCGTTGAGCGTTGAGCCCTGAAAGAAGTCGTTGTGAAAACGGCTTAAAAATCTTATTACTAAAATAGTAAAAGTCTGTGTTGTTTTGTAGAATTTTGTTTTAACGCCATTAAAAATTATCCATCACAAATATCTATGTGAGTCAACTTGTACTTTTCCGCGCTCTTCTTTTTTGACAGTAGAAACAACAAAAATGACGAGTTAGAAAATAGTTTGTGGTTCCGTTTACACATGAGCTGACATTCTACATATGTAAATGCAACTTAATGGTTGAATAAAGCAAATAGCAGTTTTTCTCTCTTTCAGTCAGTTGTGAGTAATGCTTCTTTCTGACCTTCGTTAATGAAACTGCCTATAAATTAGTTGAATTTCTCATATGGCTTTGTCTCGTGTAAAAATACAAAATAAAAAGGAAAATTAGAACTATGGAAGTTTCTATGAGTATTTGATGCTTTAGCTTATGTTTTGATTTGAAATGAAAGGCACTCCAAAGTATATTAACTCGACTATACCATATTTTGAAAATCAAGAGGAACAAAAAAAACTAGTATAATTAATGGATTTTATTTGCCAGGCTGTTTTTCAGTGTTTCCATTGTTTATTGACAAAAACTAATAATTTGACGGAGGCTAGGAAATATCTATAGTTTGTACATTAAAAGAGCTGATCACAAACCCCCTAATTACGTCAGAAATATATTTGATATATATTTAACCAGCTTGACAATATAAGGTTGTCATATTGTACATAAAGGTTTCATAATAAGTGGGAAACATTATGCAAATCTGAGTGCTTGAGAGGTGGAATAAATTCGATCCAGATACAAAGCAAAAAATTATATGTTGTTCAGAACCATAATATTTCATTATGAGTAGTTATTATTTCTACAAGATATGAATATTTTACTCTATATTTTTCTGTTTTCCTCATTTTCTTTAAGTATGCATGTACGCATAGGTGTGTGTATGTGTGTGTCTTTGTCTCGTTTGTCTTGGTAATGTTTTTTTCACGTAAATTTAATGTATCATGTGCATGTACAATGTGTAATGTACACAGATTCCAGATACACATATTATCCTACACGTCGTAAACTTACCCTTGAGACTTGAGACACATGCAAAGATCAATTTACTGACTTACTCACTTAGGTGGGCACGTCGCCATCATTCATGGACAATGGACAGTGAACAAACGTCAACACAGATAGAACGAGATCAGTTTGAAAACTTGACCACATAATATAAAATACAAAATGGTATCACATTACTGTCTGTCTCCTCCATCATTATTTTTATACATGTGATTACACTCTGCTATAAATTATAGCCTAAATCAAAGCTAATTTAAGTATGATTTTATTTGTAGAGTAACTTCTACTTATTCTCTTAGCTATACACTATACACATTGCAAATACATGCTCTTATTTAAATGCAACATTTTATATTCATTTTACATAAAAAAGTACGGTAGTATTTGAAGAAACTTAATTTGATGTTTTATAAGCATAAGAAAATTTATGTTACAGAACCTTGAAGATTAACATCTTCAATGTTTCCTCTTTTCATCTTCTTAAAATTTATACAATATCTTAGTAATACCAAAGTAGGCAGAATTTGCAATAATACTTATTTCTTATTTCAGTTCATGTATCATGTATGGGTCAACAAAAAATAAATAACAAAATTATAACCGAGTGTTCAGAGCACACCTTTCACTTGCTCATATAAAGGCAAAGTATAACTTGGATCTTGAACGATATAAAAGTACTAATCAAAGTTATAATTCAGTTTCAATTACTCGATATTACTATGGTGTTTTTACTTGGTGTAACTACGATTACTCACTACAGACAATAGGCAATATTATGTTATATGTGGTACATTACTCAGAACTCAGAATGAAAATTGGAAAAGAGTTTATGCACAACTTTTCTTGATTCAAAAATTATGATACTTATAGTATTTTAAATAGACATGTAATGTTGAACATGTTTATGTAGTATGCATAAAGCACATAGTGCTTTTTGCATGTGCTGTTTGCAGAAGGACCTTCATTAAATTGTAACAAAGCTGACACTCAACAGAGTTATTCAATTATCATTGAATCACTATTTGCTATACATTGAAAGTTAAATGGATAAAAGTATGTGATATTAGATATTACATTTTGCCAATGAATAATTGCAATATGATGTGACGGACACGAATTAGTAACAATGTCTTTCTTTAGTTGACTTTTTTTTATCCCCTAAAAGGAAACAAACCAAATCAAAAAGTTTATCACTAAATTTTTCAACCTACATGAGACATGCATAATGCACACTTTGTACGATACATTATTGTTTCATGGATGCTTTTTTTGCCTGTACTTATTTTACTGTATATATTTTGACTTTACCATAGAAGATAGAACAGAGATCAAGAACGAGCACACGTGTTATTCATTGTCCATAATATTTCTCATACCATACTTAATGAGTATTTGGATTGTAATCATTCTCTTCGCTGCTCAATTTTGTCCAATAAATAATGCAATTCATAACGTATGTGTTGTTACTTGTGCACTAACGTGCATTCAAAATTCAAAAAGTATATATTACCAAACATGATGTACGATGTACTAGAGAACATAATTAGAATTTTGGTGGCCACTCTCAGTCTCACGCCCACACACATGAAGGAAACGAAAGTTCAGTAGCTCATCACTCAAGATAGCCAATAGCCAGCCAACAAGGTAGTAAATATGGGAGTGTAGGTACAAATAAAAGGCCATACATAAAGAAAATAACAATAAGGAAGGTAAATGTATAGTATGATACAATCAGGAGAGTTTTTTGAGGACTTCAAAGGAAACATTTTGCTTTATATCTCAATTCTCAATACCTCAACGTCAATGCATTTTTATGTCTAAAATTTAATGTACAAAGCATAACTGTAGATTAACTGTAAATTAAAAGCAATTATTTTTTACTATTACTGTGGACATTTTGCCTTTGGCACATTATATTATATTTTACTGTAGTTTATACAGTTTTTAATTGATTAGATTCTCAGTCCGATCTTAAACTAGCAGTTACCAGTTAATTTTTTGTTACATAAATATAAATTATGATATTTTTTTAGTAGAGACATGGGTGGGCACCAGCAACGACCTTGGACACCAACAAAACGACGAGGGCCTATCGCTGCCGAATTCCAGACTCCTGGCCCAGCTGCAATTTTGTTACCATCTATGATTGGTGAGTTCCTGTACCCTATTTGTGTATTTTATGCTTCATTTACCCACTTTTCGTACCTTGAAGAACTACAAAGGACAAAGATTATTTATATAATAATGACTTCTATAATGCATATCAGTGTAATTGGGTAAATAATAAAAATGAATTGATCCAAAGGGAATCATATTACCCACAAGTAACTGAGACTACATTTTAGAACTATTTCCAGTGAAATTGATAATTGATAAGCATAAAATAATCCAGTGTAAAATCTGATTTCACATGTCATTTAAAGACGTTGTTTATGGTTTATGGTGACCGCTTTAATGAATACGCACAATTCCGTGGAACGTTGAATGCTTTGTGTAAACTATGGTAGCTTTTGGTTATACAGGGCTCAGAGTAAGAAACGTCATATTACTTTATAAAGTTTAATACACCCAATACAATGTACACCTATACTAACATTTTCATCTTCTACTTGTTTTACTGCTTCACAGGGGGGAAGGTGGGGAAAGGTTCAAGTGCTTGCTTTACTTTTGGATCTCGGTAATATCCTAATCAATTCAGATATTCAAAGTTGCTTACTACGTACAAACTTATTAATTTTTACATTATATATATTCTAAACGTACAGTTAGTTGTTTGTAGTTTGGTCACTTTTACCGTATTTTAGTAGTTTGAATCACAATTCCATTGCTGTTTTGATAAGTAAATAATGATGCACGCATGCATGAGTACACGAAGTAATGTACCTTTAAATGCTGAAAATTTTGCTTTTAAATTAGAGGTTCAAAAAGTGGACATTGTATGTACATGTCTATAGTGTTCACACTTCACACGTAATAGACACTACAGTATATAAATGACAATTGAATAAAAATATGCATATCCCTACCGTAGCATATTAAACCCACAAATATTTAACACTTGACTGATGCTTTGCTAATGACTAATGATGAATGGAAGTTGGATTTATGTATACATGGTTTAAATGATGTGTTTTTGTCTAACATGCTGCGGGAATAAAGACACACAGACACCAGACAATCTGGGCCGGGACCTGGTGCTTATAATGTTTGTTGCATAACTAATAAAGGTACCTAAATATATGTAGGTAAATCAGTTGACTGTTTTAAACATTTTTGTAGAAATTGGACTGTGTATTGCGTATTATGCCGAAGGTGTAAAATATATACACAGTATAATGCCAGTTTATCACAATACGTCCAATAAGATTTATTACCGGAACGAAATAACTGCATGGGCTTGACAATCAATAAGAAAGCTCTACAATGTAAACACATAGGAAACTATCATTCATTCGCATCACTATCTAAGTTTGATATAAAACCAATCCCCATGATTTATTTAGCCACCAAACAAGCTCCGTATGTAACAATAGTTGATTGTTTATTCAAAATTGGTGTTTTCAATCTTCATTTTAAAGAGTTTGTGCTGAAACGGCACATTTGTCATACTAAATAATTGGAAAAAGGTGAAAATTTGAGGCCCGTATAATGTTTACAGTATGCACCTAAATAAAAACATAAATAATACTAATGAACTACACTCTATAAAACTTTATGTGTGTACACATATATCTACATTTCAAGGTGCAGTGATTATTTTTGTATTGCAGAGTTTTTACAGCTCACACCTCTGCTTATTATCTTAATTGAGGAATAGTAAATATGAATATTGGACACAAGAATGTGTATGTGACAAATGACAAATGTCAATTTTTCCACTCGCTGTCAACTCGAAATGTTGATGGAACAAAATTTAATGACAGTTAACACATTGTATATAATTTTGAGGTTGGTTTTGAGCCACCGTGGATGACATTATTAAAAACACTAAAGTGTTATTGTTGATTGTATACACTTGAATAGTTTAAGTACCAATATAATGAGTCTACAAAAATCTGTGACCTCTGTCAAAGAGTTTGATTTTTTTCTGTGAAAATAAGGTGTCACACAATATTAAATTTTTGTATGTGTTATCTTAAAAAGGTAAATCCGCTGCACCTTCTGCATCTCTTCATTACCGACATCCGGAACCCAAACAGTTTATCACTCCTGCACCTGGAAGCTACTGCATAGAAAAGTCCGACGTTATGTTGGACAACTCGCCAAAATATTCTTTTGGACTTCGACCAACTGCTGAATTGAAGAGCACGACTCCAGGTAATTATTAGAAGTTGAAAGACCTTCAAACTTGAAAATACATAGGACATACTACAAACTAACAAAATTAAACTTTCTTTGGTTCCCTTGTTTTCTTGTTAAGCCAATGTAATTCAAGTACTTAATGATGTCTATGTATTACTGCTTAAATTTCAGCTCCAAATGTATACAATGTTCCCTCAGTCCTTGGGAACTGTCCGGAAGGAACAAAAGCGAAGGCGCCTGCATATACAATGGGTGGAAGGGGAAAGGAATTTGTTGACTTTCGAATCACTAATCCAGGACCTGGAAAATATGAATCGGGGAATCTTAATGTCGTCAAAAATAAAGCACCCAGTTATTCTTTAAGTGTTAGAACTCAACTTCCTTCGGATGATACGAAAAAACCTGGACCTGGTGCACATGTAATTTTCGATTTTTTTTTAAAAAAGTTTAACCCGTTTACTGGTTAAACTTTAATGCTCAATACAAATGATCTATCACCATGGTGAATGTTTTATGCTAAAAATTCAATTCCATGTAATGGATTTCTTTCTTTGTCTAGAATCCTGAGAAAGCTTCCGTACAGGCACAAGCACCTTCGGTAACTATTTTGAATATTGAATTACAGTATAATTTATTAAAGTATTTTAACAAATTAATTACGATTTTGTTGAGTTTACAAACTAGATACTTATTGTTACTGACTTTTTCTTTTTAGCACACTTTTGGAATAAAGCACTCTAAATACACAGCTTCATTAAAAAGCTGTTAAATACAGAAATGTTGACTACTGCTACTGGGAAGAGAGAAAGAATTGCACCACCGTCATTCCGGACCTTGGAAAATTGATTTGTCGTTTAAAATTGGACTGGATACAATATTCATTGGTCAGCTACATGATGTAATATTATCTAGATGTATAAATTAATTTCATATTACGTATATACATTCGTATTTCTGTTTTACCAATGTTAGTTTTAAATTTATAAACCCATGACTACCTATAGAGTATACTGTATTGTATTGCTAGGTTACAGTGTGTTGTACTGATGTATAAAAAACGAAACAAAAATACCTGCCATTCAACCGATCGTCAAAGTTTATGTAATAATATCGTAATATGTATACTAGTATGATGCGCGATAGGACTTTTTCGTAATTTTTTCATGACAATGTACAGTTCTTGTATACAACATTACTAATTTCTAGTAATAATAACAATATGATAATGACTAATGACAATGGATGAATTACCAGTGTTTTGTTGTTTTATAAGTATTTTGGGCATGTACAAAATACTTGAATAAATAAATGTACTTTTGTTTTCAGCATTCAGTATACATGTAAGAATCCAAAAATAGGGTAATTGGATTTATTTTCCAGAAACAATTATACAAAGATTTGAAATTTATCCCTTTCTCAATTTGATTCGAGTGTTTTTTCAATTTTACCACACAAGAGAATATATGAAACTATTAACACAATGCAAAATTAAACAATCCTCCGAGCTGCCACATTTTCAGTACTTTCTACAATACTGCCCTACACAAATTTACTTTAGTATAGTTCAGGGTTCAGGACACTTTGAAAAGGGACTAATAAATATCCATAGTTACTTATTCGTCTCTTTCCCAAGTGTCCTGACCTACTAAAGTAAATTTGTTTGGACCTTGCTTTCTACCATGGCAAGTGAACTTTTACTCTATACAAGGTGGATTCATCTGAATTTTTTTCTTTGTAATAGCTGTAATCGATTGTGGGGAAAAAAGTTTTGCATAATTTTTGTATTTTCATGGTAACGCATACATTTTTTTGTTTGAGGAGGATAAAAAATTGAGGAGGATTGAGAGGAGACATTTTGTACTATAAAAAAAAATCGCATGACAAAAAACGAGCATACTTTTTTCTAGCTTCTTCCGGAATTTGAGTCACTTTCAAGGCTCTTCATTGTTTACGAACTAATTATTGTCATCATTGCTCATGTAATGCAACTATAATATGGTCAGGTTATGCTCAATACTTTGTTGCCCAAATGGGGTGATGAAAACGAAAGCTACCGGAACTCCAAGTCACCGTTTCCCTAAGAATCCTGATGTCTACAACCGATGGATGATTGCTGTCAAGGATCATTTGAAAACTAATATTAAACTAATAAACTATGGAGTCTGCAGCTTCCACTTTACACCTAATGACTACAAAAATGGTCATGATTTACTGTGGCATGCTGTACCGTCTATTTTCAACCGTAAGAATCAATGAAACTAAACCAAACAAAAATATGCAGACTTTCATTACATATTATTTTCAAACAGGCCAAAGAGCTCCTCCGAGAGGTACGCAAGATGTTATTCTTCATGCAAATTTGGAAATAAATTCTCTTCCTCCGCCTGATAAAAGGTACTTTGCTTAACTTATAATATTGATCATCCACACTTTAATTTGGACAAGCACAAAATGTAAACTTTTTTATTTTTAGAGGAGCAAGTGGAAGTCGTCAAGCTATGAATATTGATGTGAATGAAAATGATACTAATGAAATTGGAGCAAATCGTCCCGCAGAAATTTTGTGTAGAGAACCTCTACCACAACCACCACAACTTTCACGGGCACCAAGTCAAAGAATGAATATGGGAGTCACTTCTAATGGCGTTTTACTTCCTCCACCTCTTATAGCAGCTCCACATATGAATTTTTCTCCGGGAGTATCAAGGCCTCCGCCACTTTTTTCAGCTACCGATACAAATCCAACCGGCTCTTCTCACAGTTCACGTCCACCACCGTTAAACTTTCAAGGACAAGAAATTCGTCAAAGAGATGTAGGAAAAAGAATGCCAAATCTTTATTCAGCTCCAAATCAAAGAAATGAAGTTCCACAACCACCTAAAATTCCACATCTCCTTCGAGCTCCTGAAATGTGGACGACACAAGAACCAGCAGCTTTACAAAATATGCCGCCATTGAAATCTGCACCACATTCTCATTCACAGCAAGAAATCCATAATCCGCCCGTTTCTCAATTTTCAACCGATTCACCTCCAGCTTCAGTTCCAGTTCCAGAAAGTAGACACGCACAACAGGTTATGGATGGTCTCAATGCTATTGATGCCCACATAAATGAAACAGAGAGTCTTGATTTTGATTCCGTTTACGGTAAAAAAAATTATTAAATGTATAATATATTTTTTTTATGCATAATGTATATTATTATTATTTTTATTATTTTTGGAGCATCCAATTACATTGTGATATTTAAGTTGCAATTTTATCCATTATTTTTTTCAGATGCTCATAAACAGTCATCGGAATTTTGGATGAATCAATTCCTTGAAATGAAGAAGAAAAATGAAAAACTCCGCCATGATCTCAATTCTAAAAATTTTGACAGAAAGCGGAAAACAGAGACGATTGCTGATTTGAAACAGGAACTTTCAGAAATCAAAAAATCCCGACCTGATTGTTCATCTGGAAGCTGTCCTATGTATGAAGGTGCTCGAAAGGCCTGGAGTGATGATCAATGTAAAATGATGATGAAAAATAAATCAAAAAGAAAATGTTGGTCACTTCCAGACGTTTCAGCTGCGCTATCTTTCTATAGTCTCAGTCCAAAGCTGTACAATGTATTAAGGGAAAAGAAACACCCGTATCCTTCACCATCTACACTATCACGTGCTATAAGTGGGCTCCGATTCCCTCCCGGAAAAATCATTTCACCAATTTTAGAAATGTTGAAAAAAAAATTTGAGACATCAACTCCACTAGAAAAACAAGCAGTTCTTGGATTTGATGAAGTAGAAATCAGTGACGAGTATCAATATGAAGAGAGAGATGATCAAATTTATGGAGGTAAAAGTAAAATGGTTTTGGTTTGTATCCGTGGTTTGTTTGTCAAATGGAAGCAAGTTATATACTATGATTTCAGTGGAGAATTCGGAAGCAAGAAAATAATTTCAACAATAAAAGAATTGCAGGATAGTGGAATAAATGTGGTGGCGATGGTGTCAGATTTAGCTCGAAATAATCAAACGGCTTGGTCTGAACTTGGAGTGGATTTGAAAAATTTAACAAAATCACATTTTGATAATCCAGTCACAAACAATCCTGTCTTTGTATTCGCTGATTATCCACATGTACTAAAATTATTGAAAAGTCATCTGATTGATGATGGATACACTCTGGACGACGAGAAAAAAACAAAAATTACAAAAGAATGCCTTGAACGTATTATTGATTCTGACTCCAGTGAACTAAAAATAAATCATAAACTGACCACCAAACATTTGATTGCAGAGAATAAGCAAAGACAGCGAGTTCGCCCAGCCTTCGAGGTATTTTCAAATAAAGTTGCGAACAGCTTAACATTTTTAGGGATAGGAAATCCGGAAGTGTCGGATTTTTTTAAACTTGTAAATGACTTTTCGGACATCATGAATTCTTCTGTAGCTAAAAAGAACACGTCCGAAATTTTCAAATCTCCATATGGTATGTATCTGAATGAGCAAAATAAAGTAATTGACAAAATGGTTCAGGTGATAAAAAATATGCTGGTGGGACAACCTCTAAAGACAAAAAAACAGAAAGCCCTAAAGCCCTTTCAAAAAGGATTTATAATTAATTCTATGTCTATCAAAGGACTATACGAAATTATGTCAAAATCCCCAATCAATGCAAAATATATTATGACAAGAAATTTGACACAAGATTACATAGAGCTAAACTTTAGTACTTTTAGAGGAATGGGCCACTTCAATGTAAAACCGACAGCTGTGGATGCTATTTGGCGTGTTCAAAAACTAGCTCTATCTTTCAATACTAATCCAGGGAAAAATAAAAATGTAGAATCAAGTGAAAATCTGAATGAATTGAGTTGCTCAATGCTCCAGGAGCTCCTAGCCATTGCTCAAGTTCAACGACGATGTGAAAATGCCAAAAATCAGCAACCAGAGCAATTCGGAACGATTGAAGAAGAAGAAGAAGAAGAAGAAGAAATACCCACGGATGCAAATGATGATAATAATGATAATAACAATAATAATACAAATAATAGGAATAATAATGATTGGGAGGATGAGGAAATTGAAATTTCTCGATCCTACAACGGTCTTGACAATTTTCAAAAGTGCAGAAAAGGGGGAAGAGAATATGTAGCTGGTTTCGTTGCCAAAAAGATGAACTCTTATGACATGCTCCACAGTTCTCATGTTCATGAATCGAGTTGGATGTCTCATCTCTCAAACAAACTAACTTACCCATCCGATAAATGGTTTTGCAAGTTCTTGCAGTTTGAAGACATTTTTATTGACTTCATGAGTGAGCAAGGAAGACTTGTGCAAAATATATATATAAATTTTAAGCCACGTATCGTGCAAAAACTAATGAGTGAACTTGAGAACCAACATCCGGAAGTCTCAAGCGATGTAATTAAATGTTTTGCAAAAACTCGTATCATTATGAGAGTAAAATACGTGAATTCGAAAATAAAAGAGAAGAAAATGCAAGCACAGCTCAGTAGATATCAGGTAAAACATGGGAAGAACTTGACCGAAGAAATTAGTAACGATACAGAAATGCGGAATGAGGAAAATGATGATGAAAATTCATTTACTCAAACTGATTGTGATCAGTACATAGAAACGAGTGGAACTTGTCGAGGGAGTGATGATGTCTATCCGACTTTCAAGTGTAATACACTTCGATTTTTATCAGTGGATGATGTCATTAAAACCCGACTGAGTATTTGAATTTTGAGTTCTAGTTCGACGTTTATTTTTGTTGTAATAAAATATTTCCATTTTCAGTCATTTTTTATGTCAAAATCATAATCGTAAATAATCCGGCACCTCTTTTTCGTAATTTGCATCAATATTATAGAAGTTCATAAATCTGCATCCTCCTCATTCTCCTCAAACAAACAAAAATGTGCGTTTCCATGAAAATGCATAAACAACGCCTAACTTTTTTCCCCACAATCGATTGTGAACAAAAATTCAGATGAATCCACCTTGTATAGAGTAAAAGTTCACTTGCCA
>JAQGBH010004484.1:0-16623 GCA_034698265.1 Sminthurinus aureus | reverse complement strand
AATCCAAGCAAAATTTTTAGCAAGTAATCTGTAATCCGTAATCGATTACATTTTGAAAGTAATCCACCCAGCACTGGATTCTCCAAATACGAGAATTCCAATATAGACCGTCGACATACAATAATTTTACCGGTTGGTATTCACTTGGAAAGAATTTGCTAAAGGAAATTTCGTAAAAAATCTGTATGGCCGAACCGCGTCAAGACCAGAAACAAATCAAAAGCTTTTTTGAGAGCCCTTTCAAATGTAAAAATTCAACTCGTACGAAGTTCATCTTGTTGTCATTTTTTCCGTCACGAAAAATACATTTTACAGCTGATTTATTTTCATGTATTAGTGTCTTCTAAAAGACCCTCTTTTTTCAGATTTTTCTTGAGCCCGGTTTGGTCATACTGATTTTTTTACAAGACAAATCCTTGTCCAAAATGTAGTACATGCAGTGTTGGTACTTTAGATTGCCTCTACCTCTACTCTATTTTTTCTAGAGGTCAAGCCTCTACCTCTACCTCTATTTTTTCTAGAGGTCAAGCCTCTACCTCTACCTCTATTTTCACCTCTATTTTTCTAGAGCCTCTAACTGTACCTCTATTTTGTGCCTCTATTTTTCTAGAGCCTCTAACATTACCTCTATTTTTCTAGAGCCTCTACCTCTACCTCTATTTTTTGATTCTATTTTTCTAGAGCCTCTACCTCTACCTCTAACTCTATTTTTCCCTAAAACAGAGGCTCTACCACTATTTTAACGCTATTTTTACCTCTATTTTGCAAAATTCGCTATTTTAGAACAAAATTGGCTATTTTAGCACAGAATTGGCTATTTTAGCACATAATTGGCTATTTTAGCCCAATATTCGCTATTTTAGCCCAATATTCGCTATTTTAGCATATAATTAACTATTTTAGCCCACATTTGCTATTTTAGCATATACTTAGCTATTTTAGCATATAATTGGCTATTTAAGCACAAAATTAGCTATTTTAGCCTAGAATTAGATATGTTTGCCTAGAATTGGCTGTTTTAGCATATACTTAGCCATTTTAGCCTACAACTAGCTATTTTTGCACAAAATTGGCTTTTTTGGCAAATATTTACCAATTTAAGCATGAAATTAGCCAAATTGGCCAAAATTTGTAATTTTAGCCGTTTCAGCCAGGTTTTCACTAAAATAGTGAATTTTAGGCCAAAATAGCTAATTCTAGGCTAAAATAGCCAACTTTGTGCTAAAATAGCTCATTCTAGGCTAAAATAGCTAATTCTAGGCTAAAATAGCTAGTTGTAGGCTAAAATGGCTTATTATATGCTAAAATAGCTAATTATAGGCTAAAACAGCCACTTTTGTTGTAAAATAGCCACTTTTGTTGTAAAATAGCCACTTTTGTTGTAAAATAGCCACTTTTGTTGTAAAATAGCCACTTTTGTGGTAAAATAGCCAATTTTAGGTTAAAGTAGCAAATTGCAGGCTAAAATTGCCACTTTTGTGCTAAAATAGCCACTTTTGTTGTAAAATAGCCAATTTTAGGTTAAAATAGCAAATTTTAGGCTAAACTAGCAAATTGGAGGCTAAAATTGCCAATTTTAGGCTAAAATAGTAGCTGTAGAAAAATTTAAAAAAAATTGGTTGCGATGTAGGAAAACCTAATTCGTGTCATTGTATAATGCTGATACCAAGACTAAAATTATCTAACACGAACTAATTCTGAAGCGAAAACTAAAAATTTTAGTCGCAAATTTTTAGTAAATAAACATACAAAATTAGTTTTGTTTGGACATCTTTTCTATTTTCTGAGTAGAGGCATTATACGTCTAGCTCTGCAAAAAAAATTGAGGTAGAAGTAAAATAGAGTTAGAGGTAGAGCATCTAGAAAATAGAGGCAAAATAGAGCCTCTATTTTGCCTCTATTTTTCTAGAGGCTCTAGCTCTACCTCTATTTTTGCCTCTATTTTTTTCAGAGGCTCTACCTCTACCTCTACCTCTACTTTTTCCAGAGGCTCTGCCTCTACCTCTACCTCTACCTCTATTTTTCCAAAAAACAGAGGCTCTACCTCTATTTTTGCCTCTACCTCTAAAAAACTAGAGTAGAGGTACCAACTCTGAATGTAGGTAGTATATATAGTATACAAGATACTAGTCGTTTATAGTGTTTGGGTATGTACAAAATCCGGCTTTTTATTAATTAAAAATAGAATTTTCAAGCTAGCAAAATTGTATAATTTAGAATCTAGAATCTAGAATCTACAATGGGATGAAGGATTATTTACTGTTTACTGAATTTTGTTTAATGAAGAATGGGCTCAAAATTCAAAAGATGTGGATTATAATAATAACCGTAGTTTTTTCATCATTATGATGACTTGCTTTTTATTATTCATTTACCATATCCGTAAATGTGTGTATATTTCATATGTAGAATGTAGAATGTAGAGTTTTCTTATGTTTGGAGTGTGGAGTGTGCAATTAATATTCAGCTCCTATAATTTAAATAAATTGTTTGAGGTTTTCCCTCTTAGCTCTTAGCAGGCTGACTGTTTGCTGTGTACAATGCTACAAAGTACAAAGTATCGAGTAAACCAACCAAAAATTCCTGCATATAGCATAATATAGAAGATATACAGAGAATAAAGTAATGCATAATGTGGTTATATTATTATGTGGTTTCAATTTGATTTGAAATTTGAATATTCATTTAACCTTTAAATTCGAAGGTTTGAAGGTTTGAAGGCCACGTGGAAAGTACAAAGTACATTGTGAAAATGAACCTGATGAACTGTAATCTATATGACACCGAGTTCTTTACACATCTAGTCCCCTGGAATATAGAATATAGAATCTGGGATCAAAAAGCCATTATCATTATTGTCGAAATCTCAGAGTTTATTATTTCACTGTGGAGATGTTTCCTAGAAGAAAAAAATAATCTGCATCACCTGATGTTTCATACTTTAGATTATAGATTGTAGATATGTTGTAGGATATATTGTGTCGGGACTGAAGATCAATACTAAATTTTACAGAATAATATTATTACGATTGAATATTGAATATGTAATAATAGTAAATATAAGATTGAAACTGAAATGTGGAAAGGAGACGGGGCTCATGAAATTCTGTCTTTCTCTGATCATTTTCATTTTCCTGTTTCCTTTAATGGTACAAGGTATAAGGTACAAGGGAAAACAACAAGTTTATCCAGAGAATTAATGGAGAGTGAATAATAATGAATAATGAAGAGCGTGAAACTTAGACCATAGAAAATAGAAATAGAAATCGCGATAATAATAATAAACCGAGAAAACTTGGAAAGCCAAACCAAATGAATGAAATGAGTTTTTCCACAGTGTCAAATTACTCATTATCCATAACAAGTGTCTCGACTCGACTAGACTCGACTTGACTTGACTGAGAAAATAAGGAGAAGGTAGAAGCATTTGTATTAATTTAAGAAAGTTCAGAGTGTACAGTTTGGAATTTAGAGTCTAGAGTTCAGAGTCTCGAGTTTAAATTGTTGAGAGTTGGGAGTTGAGACGGAAAGCTGGCAAAACTTTAGCCCTGAAACTTGAAAAGTTCATTTGAACAAAATCTATAGATGTGTTATAGAATTTTCAAATACCAACTGAAGGTGTAATGTAATATTTGCATGTAGATTGTATAATATATTGCACATGTGTAATGTGTATAGAATTACAGTATCGACTATCGACTAGTAGATTAATAGAAAAAACTCCACATTTTTTGCCGACTGTTCTGTTATTCTTTCCTTCAACTTTCATTTTCTCTCTCTTTGTCACTCTCAACTCTCAACTCTCAATTCTCAATTCTCCTCTTTAAATAAATCTATAATAGAAAATTCAAGGTGTATATTTTTAGCTCAAGAATTTCTTTTTTCTCCTTTGAAATCTTTGAAATCCAGGCTGATTGATTTCTTGGTCTTTTTCTTTCATTCCAGCTCCAGCTCGAGCTTTCTTCATACTCTCATGAATAACTTTTTTTAATAGTAAATGTAAGTTGACTCATATTTTGCACAATTTAAAATTCCACTCTGCTCTCTGCTCTGCCCTGCCCTGCTATCTGCTATTACATTCCGTTTTCCATTTTCTGTTTTGTATTCTTGTTATGTGTTATGAAATGGTGGAAAATGGAGGAAAATATCGGCGTTGCGGGAAGCAACTGTAAATTGTAAATTATAAAAGTTTTTCCTTTTCATGAATTCCTCCGTCCTATCACATAACACAAAACACAACGCACAATATATTATACATTATACAACATCAACAGAATATATAAGTCTAGATTCTAGATTCTAGATTCTCGAGCATAGACAAACAGAGAGATGGATTTGTTTGCAGTTTGCATGAAACTAAATAGTTTTTCTCCCACTCTCAATTTTCTCTTTTTGTTGATGCTGATGAGAAGATGAGAAGTCCGTAGGAGTCAGAGCGATTTTCTGTTACTGTTTCTGTTTCTGGTGGTTCTAGATTCTAGATTCAAGAAACTTTACTGGGGAAACTTTTACTTTTGCTTTTATTTTCGTCCATGTAGCAGTAAAAAGTAAAAGCCATGGTATATGGTATGGAGTATGGATAGTGGATATAGTAGATGGTGGAAAATGCGCACATTTCAGCTTAGTTCAGTTCAGTTCAGCTCAGCTCTCAGTTCATGCAAAGAACCTGATGAACATTTATACATGCAACATGCCATATTGAAAGTTTCTGTTGATAGTTTTTCTTTCCATATGATGTGTGTTGAGTGTTGAGTGTTGAGCGTTTAGTGTTGAAAGTTGATGTATTACATGTGATGAAACGGAAAGTAGAAAGTAGACAACTAGACAACGTGAAAACTAAACCAAATGAAATATCTTTGATGAAAACCCATACATACGAATTACGATTACGAATGCATGTTACATGTTCCATCTGCAATATGTATGCATCGTTCCGCTCCTTCACTCTTTTACCTCTTTTACGGTCTGCTTACGAAACAATAATAATCTTCACCTCGAACCTCCAACCTCCAGCCCACAGGCCAACCAGACCAGACCAGACTTACCAAGTTACCAGGAAATAGCCACGAGTGCTGATTGTACATAATAAATAGTTTTCGAGTTTCCAGTTGTACAAAATAATAGAAATACAAATGTAGTTGGCAAACTGCGAATTTTGAATTGTGAGGATATTTCGGTCGATTTAAATGAATTTCCGCCGTATGCATACAGATGGAAAATAGAAAATAGAAAGTAGAATGTAAAGTGTGTTGTAGATATCTACCAGAAAAGTCGGAGCTCCACTTGCTCTAAATTTTAGTTGTTGAATAAAATGCCTGTCTTTGTTATAGCTTCAAAGTGTGTACTGCATGCTATATGCTATATGCTATATAGCACTGCTAGTTGCGAGTTTTAATAGGAAGAGTTGGAGGAAATTGTATAAGGGACGGAGAAAGGAAGGAAGTAAGTATAAAGAAAATGAAATGGAAATGTCGGTTGATAAAATTAAAACGGCGGAAACTTTTACACATAGAATAGACATTTCTAAGATCAATATAAATAATACGCGTACAGATATCAGCTATACGGTACAACTTTTGCCATTGCCGTTTTTGGTCTTCTGTGATCGTATATCGTACGTTGTGTTTGTCTAAGGCATTTGTTATATCTTATATTATTCTAGATATCTTCAATAGTAAGTGGAATATGTAAAGTAGTGTGTGGTGTGGTGTAGTGTACAATAGACTTGAATCCAATATCGAATCAACAGTTAGTTTGTGGTTTCGGAGCAAAAAGTTAAGAGCAAGAGGAAATAGTACAAAACAGCAATTTCTCATATGTCAACTCCAAAAAGAATTCTCCGTTGTTTACTACAAGTCAGTTTATTGACAATAAACCATTAAATTTAAATTAAGAAATTAATAAATTAAAGCGAGTGTTTTTAAACTAGTTTTCCCCCTCTAAATTCTAAATCGAAGAAACCCTTTGTCTTTGCTTTGTTTCGAGAAAGTTGTAAAAAATAGAAGAAAAGTAAGAAAAATCTCAGTTTTACCTCCAGTCTGCAGATGTAAGTCATAAGTTATCAGTTGAAAAGTTGAGAGTTTGAATTTTGAATCAAAACTTCTAGTTTTTCTTTCCCACATTCCACTTTCAACCTTTTGAATTTTAAACATTTGAGCCAAATGTAAATTGAAAATTGAAAATTAAAGTAGGTTTTAAGTTTTGGGTTTTGAGTTTTGATGATTTTGATAAAATAAAGTATCATGTATCATGTGTCAGAGCTGTAGGGTTTTCATGTAAATATTCCACATTAAAACATTAAGCAGAGATGGAATGAGTCAAATATTTACATGTACATTATACACATTGTATAATGTACAATCCATATAAATTATAAATATACCACAGCACGGAATCTACTTTCACATGTAGATTTAGTTACAAACACTGAAGGAAGTAACTCTGCCTACTCATTCCTCTCGAATGGCGATGACGATGACGATGATACTGATAGTGATAGCGATAGTAAAAGTGATGGTGAGGAGAGAAACAACTGTACAGGGCATTTGCATGTCTAACTGATGCATAATACATAATGTGCTGCACATGGAATATTCATGTGTCAAATCTCCATTAGGAGTGGAAAGTGGAAAGTATCATGAAACATAAAACATAAAACAGGATGGGAGTGAGAGTGAAGAGTGAAGAGGAAAGTGAAAAGTGCGGACATGGGATTTTTAAACAAAAAAATCATTAAAATTTTAAATGTGTCTCCTCCTCTTTCGCCCTCAGTCCTTAGCCAAAACTCTAAACATGTTGTACATACTATTCAGTATTCAGCCTACTGAGGTAGCAGGAAGGAAAGGGAATTTTAACCTGTACAAGTATCAAATGTACAGTCAACATAACATACAGAATAGAGTATAGAGAATAGAGACATGCACAAGAGAGCTCAAACTTCATAATTCGTAATATGTGTAATATGCTTATGTGATTATGTCATTTTTCTATTATTCAGCATTAAACTTACGGTCTACGGTCTATGGTACTTTTACCCGCTAACAGCTAAGAGGCACACACTCGTACAGAGTACAGAGCTGAGAGTAATATAATACCTTTCTCTTTTCTCTTAAAAAGTCCAAGCTCCGAGTTCCGAGTTCTGAGTTCCAAAGTTGAAATGAGACATTGCAAAGAGACCTTTTTTTCATCAAGTAAGCATGAAGAGCGAGATGAGAGATGAGAGTGAAAGGAGGAAAGTACACACGCTCGTCTACAGTCTACAGTAAAAAAGTTCAGAGTTGGAACTTAATCATCATTCGTTCTACATGTATAGATTCTAGATTCTAGATTCTAGATGCTAGATTCGGGATAGTTTCTAGTTTCTGCACAGTCTACATTCAACATTGAACATAGAGAATAGAGAACTGATGCAGTGAAACAAGATCCACACGCACGCCGCATACTAAATACTAATATAATATAATACGATACAAAATGATGATGATTCACATCTGTGTCACATTATCTGTTCAATGTTCAATATTATATTATGCATTATACATTATAGATGTATCCGCAATCCTCAGAGTTCTCTATATTTTCTGTATTGCGTCAGAAATTGATAAGTGATGCTCACATACAGTACATAATACATAAACATAATACATGTAGAATGTAGATTGGACATGAAATGACGTGTCGCTCTCAGAAGGAGAGATTAACACTGCAACTGTCATTCCTACTTATTTATTTATTTATTTACTTATTAGCGCACTCCTCCCCCACGGATTGTGGATCGTGGATTATGATTATGAGTGTGACTAAAATGTCAATGGAAAAAATGAAAGTGATCCTAAATCCTGATTACTAATCAATAATCAATAGTCACTAATCACAATAATGTCGTGTGAAAATAGATCCAATATCCAACTGAATAAAATGTGGAGGCGTTTTATTCTCGATTCTCGATTCTCGATTCTAGAGTCACGAGTCACCAGAATTCAGAATTCACATTTAATATTCATGGTCATCATCAATCCTCAATCCTACAAGAGAGACACAAGAGAGAGGAAAGAGGAGGCGACGGGTTTCACTTTCACGTTTCACAGCTCCAGACTCGAGATAAAATATCACTATGAAATATTACGAAATGCTGTAGAAAGTATAAAGTAGAAATATTATAAGAGCGATCAGCACGCTTGTGCTTGTGGTAAAGATGGCAAGTGGTATATATATATATATATGTGCATTTATTAGAAATTAGAAGTGTAGGTGGGAGGTGGTAGGAGTGGGAGTTTGATTTCAACTCGCCATCTCTTTCATTCATATCCATATTTTAGATTTTACATCCAACACCTAGAATCTAGAATCTGGAATGCGAATGTAGAATCGAGAGCTCTTGCAATCTACAGTGACGAGAGAAGAGAAGAGTTGAGAATGGTTTTGCGTGTGTCTCTGGACTCTGGACTCTGGACAATCTTCGATTAATATTGACATTTTCCTTTAGCTGCTATAATAGGCTCCCATGGAGCGCGCCTTCATCATCCTTCATCCTTCGTCATTCCTCCTTCATCCTTCTTCATCTTCCCCAAGTACAAAGTACAAACTACAAACTAGGAGCTTTGCTCTAATAGCACAGCGGAATATGATACGATACAGTAGAAATGAGAAGTAGGTGACTAAGGATAAGTATTGCACATTCCGTCTACACTCTACATGCTACATCTTCCGTTTTCCATTTCCTTGTGCAATGCAGTTGTAAATGTAGCCATGGTTCATGGATGTGCAATATTAAAACAGTATTCGTAGGATGAAATGAAATGCTCTTGTATTCATTTGTCGTGTAGAGTGTAGAGTAAAGATGTAAGACATAAAATTGTATTAGCCCATGCCAACTCGCTCATTTCAAACTCTACACTCTACACTCTTCTCTCAGACTTTCTCCATTCTCCATCATCTATCCTCCGTAGCACATGAGGATATTAGCATTGGCACTCAAGTCTCGGAGGAATATCTTCTGACGACTGTCAGACTACCTTCTCGAATCTCGAATGAATTGGAATGGAATGGAATAAAAGGGCTAGCATAGAGTATGGAACATGGTAGATTGTAAATCTACATCTACATCCTGTACTACTACTCTCTACTTTCATACCATTATTACATCATCCAGAACACAGAACACAGAACACAAAATGATAGGCAGTTGGAAGTTGGTAGTTATAGATCCACGTCTCCTACAATCTCATAGCTCATGGCAACCAGAAACATATGTTTTGTTTTCCCAGCGTTCCTCTTCCTAATATCCGCATCATAATATTCATACTTCATAGTCATCATCATCCGTTCTGCATTAAAATAATAATAATAATATGAAAAATCCACCTTGTTTTCTTTCACTCAACTCACAACTCACTGATTGTTACAAATTACATGTAAAATGTAGAATGTAGACAGAATAAATTAGTATAAAAACAAGGAAGAAGCAGAATTAATTTTCTGGTAATCAATTTAAGCAAAGTCTGTATTCTGTATTCTGTACTCCTGCATTTAACGTTGAATCTACAATCTACAAGAAGCTTCAATCAACAGCCTACACAAATATTTTAAAAGACAGCTAACGGCTAAAAAGATAATCAAATGCTAATTTTAATCTTCTCTAGAATCCAGAATCTAAGCAGAATCGAGAATCTAAAAGTCACTGCCAACTTATGTATATTAGATATTAAATAGACTAGCGAATATTTATGCATGACATTTCACTGCCTTGGGTTATTTATTCATCCGTTTGTCCTTTGCAGTTCCACAATCCACATTCGACATTCGACATTCGTCAATTGTCATTTGTCATGCGGGCAGATTGTAGACTGATAATGGATAATAGAGAAGGTTAGCCTTTCCCTTTCAACTCAAGTGCATTATGATTCCAGATTCCACCTATGTTCACATTTTCCTATTTTCGTAATTTGTAATGTGATGTACAAAGATAATTCTAATTTCTAATGGCAGCTCCAATCAAATCAAATTAACTCGAGTCTCGAGTCTCAAATTAGAATTCGAATGCAAATCTCAAGTCAAATCAGAATAAAATACAACATTTAGGATTGAGCATTGAAAATTGAGTAGACAACATAAAATGCATCTGCAATCTAGAATCTAGAATCTAGAATCTAGAATCGGGAATGTACAATGTACAGTGTACAGGACATGGCGTGATAAAAAAGGAAAAGTTAGTAACATGTCATTAAAAAGGAAGAAAAGGAGGAATTTTATTGTTCACTAGTCAATAAAATTAGAATAATGTGACTGTTTTGTGCTTTGTGCTTCAAAGGGAAGCCTTGTACAAATGTCAGGCGTCACACGACAATGTAGAATGTAGAGAAAGCAGACGTACTCCGTCTATTACATTATGCACAGAAAAAACACCTACAACCTACAACCTACACATGTACATTGTACATGCAGGTTAAAAGATAAGTAAATCCAGTCTCGAGTCTCGAGTCTCTCACTCAATCTGCATTTGCATCCACGTAAAATATACACTAGACACTAGAAACTAGACGTGTTCTGCATCCAATCTTTATCCTCTCTCCAACTAATGAAAAGTAAGGTTAGAGTCTGTGAATTGTGCATTGTGACTAGTGACTAGTGAATGCTGAAAATACTCGTGTATCTTTTATCTTGTATTTTGAATACTGTGAATAGTGAATAGTGAATCCGGTATAATTTAATATGTTAATACAATATAAGCACCAAATGGTGTATTTCTGTCGCCGTTGGAGTGAAAACGGTGGATAATGGATAATGGATAAAGAATAAAGGATAAAGGACGGAACAGAAGAGAAAAGAGAAGAGAAGCAACAAGACAAAAACGACAAAGTGTGAAGAGAGAACAAGAGAAGCAATCTTTTTCCAATAGAGAAAAGTGAAAGGAAAAGAAGTGAAAGAGAAAGGGAGCGACAGAGAAGAACAAGAAGACGGAGACAGTTTTACGATTAGGAAAAACAGAGTGTGTGCGTCATGCGACGATGAATGTATTCTGTATTCTGTATATTTACTGTGTTGCATCCATCCAAGTGTACGTAGGATGTATGATAGACTACACTCTACACACTACACATGTGAGATAAATAGGAAACAGAGAGAGAGAGCAGAGCAGAGACTTTTTCTTGTCTATTACACAGTCCGCAGTCTATTCTCAATTCTCAATTCTCACTTGAATGTTCATGAGGTTATTGGACATATGGATGTGTTCATTGTTTTGATATATTGTCTAGCCTCTAGTTTATAGTTTCTAACTTGTCTGTAACTGCCTTTTATATTATGTGTATAGAAATAGAAACAGGAGGTGGAAAGTAGAAAGTGTTTGTTTACTGTACACTGAATGCTGTATGTTGTATGCTGGATGCTGTGTGCAATGTCATGTTAATGTAAAGAAAAAGGAGGAATCCTGAATACGCCTGTTGGCTCCTTCACTTGGTAGTAGTAGTAGTTGCTAGTTGGTGATAATAACATCCCATTTCCCTTCTACATTCTACAGTCTAGATTCTACACTCTACACGCTGCACTTTCTTTCGTTTCTCTCTTTTATTCTGTCTTTATGTCTACTAGTGAATAGCGAATAGCGAAATAGCGAGCCCACACACACAATATGCAGTGTATATTACTCTGTGTAAATTGTAATTGTGTTGAGCGAGAGAGAGAGAGAGAGAGTCATGCATGCAACAGATTGGTCGTCTCTTTCTCCTTTTCTCAATCTCAAGCCTGGTTTGGTTTGGCTTGGCTTGGCTTCGGTTGGCTTGGTTTGGTTTGGTTTGGCTTCCTTCACTCTATTAGATATCTATCCTACATTCTACATGCATTTACAATTTACATTACACGTTACACATTACACATGGCTGAATAGAATCGAGTAGACAATAGAAGTTTGAGTGGAAAGGAAATGGAATCGAGATGGAGATGGAGATCTGGATCCAGGAAACTTTCACACATTTATACCGTGTTCTTTCCCCCCATTTACAAGATTCCTATTCGTGTAAAGTATAAAGTATAATATAAAGTAGCTCCGTTTTCTAGAATGTAGACTACAGAGTGTAGGTAGAGTGTAGAGTATAGTCTAGACTATAGTAATTTCCCATTCTCATCCAATCCAATCCAATCCAAATAAAATCTCCTTTTATTGTTCACAGCCATTCCCACCGCCCTAAATAAAATGGATGAATGTAGAGTGTAGAGTATAGAATGTACCTGAGAAGGAGAACGGAGAACGTGCATGTGGAACAAACATACAAGGTAGATTGTAGATTGTAGATGATACCTCTGTGTTCTCTACTCTGTGTTCTGTGCTTTGTGTTCTTGTCCATCATATTTTTGTCACTACTATAGAAAATAGAAAATCTCTGCACTCTGAATCTCTGAATGTTACGCCATGTACCGCTGTTTTTTTATTATACTCCTCACAAATAGGAATTTTATCAGCAAAAACTCACTCATCGACAGTCACTCATTTATACTATCTTCCCTCTTTCCTCTTTAGTCTGTTTATCAACGATCAACATGTGCATTCTATATTCTATATTGTGGATTGTATATTGTATTGCCTCGTTTTGCTGTAGTCTCCCTTCAATTTGGAAAATTGACAAGGAGCATTTTATTTTATTTATTCTTTTTCATCCTCAACTATTTACTTTTCCCATTTTCCATTTTCTTTATTGTTTATTGTTTCTTGTTTCTACGTGTAGAATGTAGAATGTAGAGTGGAAAGTGGAATCGTCTTGTGGCTTGTAGTTTGTAGATTAGTTTTTCAACTTTCACAACTCTTACTTCTTGATACTGGAAAAATATGACAATAGAAAATAATAATAATAATAATACTTGACGGCTCAAGGGAATTCCTTTATTTGTGAATTTTGAGTCTAGAATCTAGAATCAAGAATCTAGAATCCACATTTTATTTTATTTTTTGAATAGAAAATTAGGTTTAGATTCATAATTCAGGATTTGTCCAATTTTCATTTTTCCAACAGGAAATGAACAACACAAAATACAAAAACGAAAATCAACTATAGGAATAAAATGGACTTTGTGCTTGCTTTTTCAATAATCAAATAATATAAGAATTTGAAACTTGAGACTTGAGACAATAAAAAATTTACAATTTGTGAGACCATTGATAAAAAAAACAAAAACCCAAGAAACGAGACTCTTTTTTTGGCTATATTCAAAATTCAAAATGAAAACTAAGCTTTCACGTTAATTCGTTAGTATTGACAACGTATTTTGTATTTATAGTTTATAGGCATATAATTTTTATATAACTTGCTCCGCTTGTTGATTTAGCTGATGAAAAGAGTAACTTTTCCTTCCCCGTTTCTAGTTTCTAGTTTCCAGCAATTCTCAATTCTCAACAACTTGTTTTGAATTTTGAATTGAATATTAAATTTTGAGCATTAACTTTGCGCGTTTGTGCAAAGTAATATAGAGAAGAGCGTACAAAGTACATGTAAAAATGAGAAAAGGATGAGTGTTTAAAAATTCCTACTGTCGACTGTCGACTATCAATTTGTCATTTGTCATTACATTGATTTCTTGTCTTTCCCGTCTTTATCTTGTTATTACGCCGCTTTTCACACATGTTCAACGTTCAATTTTCGACGCATAAAGGTAGCTAACAACATTACCACGGCCACATCGTAAATCGTAATATACAAAATAGCAGAGGAAAAATATAAAAAAGAAAGCGAGAGACATCGCGAACCAGAAAATGAGGATAAAAAGTAAAAGGGGAAAGAAAGAGAAAAAGAAAGCGAGTGAATGAGTGAATGAGTTGCTCTTATAATTTCCGAACAGGGAAAAAATTGAAGGAAATTGAAAATCGATAGAATAAATCGTAATTCATAATGTCTCAAGTTTCAAGTCTCATACTTTTTCATATTAGTGTTTTTAGATTTGCAGATTTTCCGTTTTCGGTTTTTGGTTGGAGTAGCGAGAGAGAGTTTCAGTACAGATTACAGTGTACAGTGTACAGTCAACAGTAGTAGAGTTTGTCAAGTTGAATGATAAATGGAATATTTATGCTGAAAATTCAAGTTTTTTTTCGCTTTTGCTTGGTTGGTTGCAACAGGCCAGACTCCAGACTCAAATTGAAAATTCAATCACGTCCTGCTGTTTAAAATATTATCTACAATCTATTGCAAACTTTGACTGTGACTGTGATTGTAAGGACGACTAATAATAAGCATTCAAAATATGAGGACACGTCGTTTGTCGTTTGTCTTTTGGCTTGTAGGTTGCATTTTGGAATAAAACTGAAATTGTAGAAAAAGTAGAGGAAATGTCAAGTAGAAAGTAGACGTTGCATTTATTTCCTCTTGCATTTTAAATGTCCCTCTTGTCGATATCTTCTTGTTGAAGACAAAATAGAGGAACAAAGGAGCCGAGAATCAAACTAAGAAAGTACTTTTCTAGTTGTTTGTTCCTACATTCTACATTCTACATTTCTACATATTCTCTGCTTCCTCTGATCACAATTACTGTCACAGAAACTAGAAAATAGCAATTTTCTTGTTGTAAAGTTTTCCTACACGTGGCAAAGGAAATTCTCTAGAATTTATAATTCTGGATGCAACAGTTGATGCTGTTTCCTGGTTCTTGGTT
Organism: Sminthurinus aureus; assembly: GCA_034698265.1. Lineage (NCBI taxonomy): Eukaryota > Metazoa > Arthropoda > Collembola > Symphypleona > Katiannidae > Sminthurinus > Sminthurinus aureus. The sequence continues at coordinate 1,989 of JAQGBH010004484.1, read as the reverse complement.
CCTGTTCCAAGTTCCAAGTTCCAAGCCATTTTCTTATCTTTATTCTTCCGTATTTAGTACTCAGAATTCCCTCTCCATTAACAATTGACACCAGACAACAGAACTGGGGACGGACGAAAAAGAGCCATGATAATTGAATTCACAATTCCCGACGTATTATTATTATTATTATTATATTTCTTGGTTTTGTAACAAAAGGCTGAATTTATATTTTAAATGCGTGTTCATTTGAAATTTAAATGTAATAGATAAAAGTCTTGAGATCTTCACTTAATAAGATCTACTGTATTCCATTTCATTGTAAAGATTTGGAATGTCGAGTTGATATAGTATAATAAATAATAATAATAATACTTGAAACTTCAAAGGGTAAATTTTATGCGGAAGTGGTCGAATGTGAAAGCTGGAATTCTGAATTCTGAATATCTAGTTTCTAGTTTTTGCCTCTACAGTTCAGTTTGGAGTTTGGAGCTTGGAGCTGGATTATGATGAGTTGTGGTTATAATATTACACTGTAACTTTGTGAGGTAGCAAAGTCTAAAATCTGTGTAGAAGAGCAACGGACGGGATTGGACACTAACATTGTAAATTGTAATCAATACCTGTGTCTTATTTTCCAGATTCTAGATTCTAGATTCTAGATAATATATTTTGAACTGTTCTCTCGCTCCTGTTTCTTGTCTCGAATCTCGAGACAAGAAACAATTGTCCTTTCAGTAGCTTAGAGCTTAGAGCTTAGGTCTTAGAGAAAGGGACACAAAATAAAGAGGAATCCAAAATCCAAATGAGGCCATACAAATCAGAAACTATTGTACAAAATCCCGTGTTTTATGCTGGTACAAAATACGATGATAATTGCTAATATTATTATTATGTGATGAATAATACTTTGTTCTTCCTTCTCCGTTCTGTATCCATTCTCCATACATACATGCATTCTGACAATGGTCCGTGAAATCGGATGTCCGATATCCGATTCAGTTGAAAACTTTTCTTTTCCTCAATAAATCCTGATTACTGATTACGATGTAGGATTTTCAATACATGGAAAAATTCTAAAGAAGGATCAGGAGATGAAAAAGTTTGTGCTTGAGACTTGAGACTTGATACTTGAGACTTGAGTCTATCTCCTGCACGCACACAATATCAAGTACACGAACAATGAAAAGTGAAAATGATGTGAGAAAAAGGAGGATGTCAGATGTTGATGAAACAATGATAGTTGTGGTTCTGGTAGTAGAATTAATATAATATTTTACAAAGTATCTATATTAGAGAACATTGCATGAAACATGAAACACAAAGTGTATCATATTATTAGACATTTGAAATATCACTACACTGTCTTTCCCGTTCACAGACCTAGTTCTGGTTGTGGTTGTAGAACGGGATTTTATCCAGATATTCCAGATATTCCAGTTTGATCCAGAATCCAAATCAGAGAGAGAGGACGATATGGAAGGGAAAGAACCTATAGGAGGATCCTACAACATAGAAAAATACAATAAATAACTAAAAACTCCACACTGAACATTGAAGGTTGAAGGTTGCCTTTAAAAATGGGAAATAGAGATAGAGAAAGAGTTGAATAATTTGTTCCCTCTTCTCTCTTTCCTCTCTTTCTATTTTCTGTCTCTGTTGTACAATGTGCAGTGTAAAATGTAAAATGTACAAGTGTCTGTCTGCAGATATTTTGTTTTGCAATGAATCCCCACTATAAAATGTAGTTCAAAAGGGAATGGAGTGAGTGAGTGAGTGAGTTTTGAGTTTGAGTGTGTGGGTTTGTTATTTGACTGCCTGCACTCTTCATTCTTGACTCTTCATTCTAGACTCTTGACTTACTTTCCCTCTCTCGTACACTAGTCAAGTATGATACCGTCATTGCGCGAATAGTTACCCTGGGCAATTATTGAAATATTTTCGTGAGTACTGGGTAACTATTAAAGGCTGGGCAAGTATACGATGCTAGCTGCCACCTATTGCAAAGCA
>JAQGBH010004483.1:0-16629 GCA_034698265.1 Sminthurinus aureus | reverse complement strand
ACAGTTGATATAAACGAGGGTGATATAACGGAGGGTTGATATGATCGAGGGTGATATAATGGGGGGACTACTGTATGGATATTGGATATTGGATATGGGTGCAATATAAAATTGGTAATCGTAATCGTAGTCGTTCGACCGCATGTCACGGCGCTTGTTGCAGGTATCTGAAATCTACAATCTATGATGATCATCGTTGTGAATTGTGATGATGATTACGATGATCGGTCATGGAGAGAAAAGAATTCATGTGTTGATTTTTTGGAGGATAAAAGATGGGAGGAAAAAAAGGTGAAACTGCTGCCTGCTGACTGCTGCTTGATTGTAAATAGGGGAAAAGTCTAGCTCTAGTTCTACTGTCAGACTTTAGTTCTCTTGGAATCGGGAAAAGAGATAAATATTATGCATATTACATTTATATCAGCTATAGCGATCCACATGTGTGTGTGTGTGAATGTGGACATGTGAAATAGGGAATACAGTAGAGCGAGAATTGGATTGGATTGGATTTTGAGTTAAAACTTGAAGCTTGGAGCTTGGAGCTTGAAGCTCGAAGTTCATATGTGTGTAAAAAGTGTGTGTGTATAAGTGAGAGATAAACAGAAACTAAAAAGTAGAAAGTAGAAGGTATTTCAGAATTTAATGTAATGTACAGGAAAAGAAGACGACGTCGAGGACGACAAGCAAAAGGAACTGAGAGAGAGAGAGGGTGTGCTTTGCTGAGTAGTGTGATTCGGAATTTTGCATTCAGTTGGTGAGTAGAAAGCTATCAGAGAGAAAAGAAGAGAAAGAGTCTACGCAATTTTTTTCTCCGTTTCCATGTTCTTTTGTCGTGTGTCGAGGAGTGAGCAGAGCAGAGGAGAGCAGTACAAGTATTGAGAGTTGAGAATTGGGAATGTAGTATGGAGTATGGATGGATGTAAAATGAAAAGGAAGGAGAAGAAATACAAGTCTCTCTCTCTCTCTCACTCTCTTCACTTTCACAGGGAGAGAAAGAATTCGATTTTATGTAAATTAACAATCCAATAGCTATACACTATTCTCTACTTTGGAAAGTAAGGGAAAGGCTGGCAACCAGAGAGACGGAGAGAGAGAGAGACGGAAGGAGATGGGAAAGAGTAAATGGAAGGGAACTTACCCTTTTTCACACATATACATATCCAACTCAAACTCACATGGTTCCAATTCCAAAAGAACACGCATACAAATATGTATAATATCCACAATCTACAGGGATGTCTCTCTCTCACCATGTGAAAATATATAAAGTATAAAGAGGTACAGACAGTCAGATCCAGATTCAGATCCAGCTCCAGCATGAGAGAGAGTGAGAAAGGAGTGGGAGAATGTAGAATGTAGAAAAATGTAGAATAGGAAGGAAGAAAGAAAGAAAGAATGGGATGAGAATGAATATATGCAAGCCAAAGACCTTTTTTCTCTAGACTCCAAACGCGAGTACATACAACGTACAGATGAACACAGACTATGCATCTTTTCCCCCCAAATCTTCTCCAGCTTCATGCAAACATTTCGACCAGCTCACTTTTTTCTTTTTTACATTTACAAGCTATAGTGCTGGTTCTAGTTCTGGTTCTAGTTCTGGTGCTGGAGAACTGGAGAAGTGGAGAGTTGGAGAGTGTAATGGTGATTCAAATGCATTATGTGTACTCCGGTGTGTTCAAAGTAAAAGTAAGAGGAGGAAATGTACATTATTGTGCATATTATTTTGTATTGTAGATTGTAGATGAGTGTAGTGTATTCGGGTGGATTGTAATGTAATGTAGTGAGTTAGGTCGACTGGATAGCTTTGGTTGGTTGTACTATTACTCGGCTCTGTTCTGTTCTCTTCTCTTCTCTTCTGTTTGGTATTGCTATTGCTATTGGTGTAGCCTATAAGTTAAAGAAATGCATGATGCCAGGACCATTCCATTCTATTCAACTCTTTCTCTATTTATCGATTTTTTTTCTTCTTGTATCGATTCCACATCTCCTCAACTTTAGAATACTATCCTTTCTTATTCTTCTTTTTTTCCTATTCTTTTTCCTTCTCTTTCCTTTTCTGGTTCTGTCAGTGAAGCAGAAGGAGAATAGTATAAGATATTATAGTACGAATACGGCATCAAGGCATAGTGCACAAGCACAAGCAAGTATCTCTCAAGACAAACAAAGAGAAAGAGTTGGAGAACGGAGGAGAGCGGAGCGGAGACAGAGACAGGGTAAAGAAGAAGAAAAAGGAAAATGAAACCACGTATCTAGTATCTAGTATCTACTATCTACACATTTATGTATCCACGTTTTACTCATCTTCCATTTCAATTTACATTTCTAATTACTTGTGTCTGCTTCCCTTCTCCATTCCGATTCACCGATTCATAAGGGACTCCGCTTCCAACTTCAACATCCAACATCCAACAAAACGTAAACAACCCTTGATCAGCATCTTCCCCATGGAATTCCCACATACTACTGTACATTCTAGATACACGGTGAAGCACCAGAGCCAGAGCATCTCTAGATTCTAGACTCTAAACATTTACACAAGGACTTTTTTCCTCATACTTTCCGTATGATCCTCAGAATATTTATTATTTCTCTCTCTTTTTTTCCTTTTCATTTGCACATTTCCATGTGTAAGGATTCCTACTCTTTTTCTAATGTGATATCGAGGATTCAAACAAATGAAACTATAGAGGCTCGAGACTATAGAAACTGACACTGGAATTGGAATTGGACTTTTTCTGAATTTTATCTCGAGTTGTGTCGTTTGTCATTTGGTATTTGTTATTTTAAGGGATTGAGAATTGAGTATTGAGAGGTGTCTTTATTTTTACTATTTTAAATGTTCCGTTGCCCGCCACTTCATTTATTCATTATCTTTTTAAGCATTCAATTGTCTTCTCCGCTTCCGTTTTCTCATTTGCATAATCTGTAATCTCCGTATCGTGGAATTTGAATTTTGAACGAAAATGAGATTGAAAATAGGTTTTTTTGCATAAAATATCTAAAATCTTGGGTGGGAGAATTGAGAATGGAAATGAAATGATTCATTTGTCGTTGTCGTTAGATGATTTAATTATACTCATTTTGCAATCAAGTTGATATTAAGATGAAAATACTCAATTCAGTGCTCAGTCCTCCATGCTCATGATGATGACAATGATGAAATGGACTGAATGTATTCTGTCGTATGATTTATGAGATTGTAATGAGATGTTTTTTATTATATTACGAATGTCTTGTATGTTGTATGTGGTGTGATTATGTTATATTATTTACCTGTAACTTGTAATAAGAGCCAGTCTTTGAAATACTAAGTAAAATGGAGGCAGTTCCATGTGAAATGAGAAATGAGTCTGGCCCAGAGTTATACTTTGCATATCTATCATTTCACATCATATCAAGTCTCGAGTCTCAAGTCTCAAGTCACATCAAGTCATCTGACAACAATGACCGAAATACAGAGTACAGTATTTATGAAATGTTATAATCTCTTTTGTGGTTAGTTTGTGAAGTGAAGTGGAATGAAATGAAAAAAATAATAATAAGAGGATTCTCAACTCTAGATTCTCGACGACTACTCATTTCATTCTTAATTTTGGTTTTTCTGGGATTGAATCAAGACTCAAGAATCTCGAATCTAGATTCTAGACTCTAAAATGAAGAATGGAGAATCAAGTCATTATCATCATAATGACTTGTGTCTAGTATCAGTGTTCACTATATTTTGTACTTGTGCTATTTCTTCCCTGTTTTCTCCAGTCTCTAGTTTCTAGTTTCTAGTCTAATCCATCCTCTGTCTCTGTCTTTGTCTTTTGAATTGAAATCTCTAGTAAATATTAATGTGATGGAGAGTCCAGTGTCCAGAGCAAAAAGCGAGGAATGTCTTGTGTTGAATTGAATTGAATCCAGTTGAATTGATCCAGACTCCAGACAAATAATATTATGTAGAATCTAGAATCTTGAATCTAGAATATTATGAGAGTAGAAATGATGATCATGATCATTGTTGAATACTTTGTGTGTGAATCTGTATGAAGTAGTCAGTATTCATCATGATATAAAAGTTGGACTTACTTTTAGTTTGTTCTATGTGCGTATAAGTTGCTTCATAGTTTAGAGTTTAGAGCTTGATGAGAGATGAGACAAAATGTTTGAATGTTGTGCATATATAATCTATAGCTGTTCTTTGTACTTACATGTTGCATCTAAAATCTGAAGGTGAAAGAATGGGAAGAAGAATGATAAGAAAGTGGAAAGAAATGAAGGAGTTTTATGATGGATGCATTATACAATGTATCAACAAAATGTAATGTAGAGTTTAGAATGTAGAAGGTGGATATACTTAGATGTGTAGAGACGGAGTACGAGTAGCACAATACAATACAATTCAGTAGTGACAAGGCTCTTTTTTCATTTGAGATTAGAGCAAAGACGGACAATACAGCGAGGAGTTTACAATAGGCGCCAGTAGTTGCGACTATGCGTGATTATCTCTAATTTTGCTCGGGATTTTGTCTACAATCCAGAATCTAGAATCCAGGCTCTGGTTTGTCGACGTCGACGTTGGTGCGTGTGTAAAAGGTAAATGGAAAGGCTGATGATGATTACGGTTTACGGTACGGTCTGGCTTGGTCTGGTGTGGTTTGGTCTGGTCGCACTCATTTTATTTGTAGAAACTAACGTAACTCGTGATGGTGGATCTGGATCTGGATGTGGATTTTTCTGAATGGGAAATTGAAAAGCCCATCCAGAAAAATTAAACACTATTCTGGATTCTGGAGGTTCGAGATTCTAGATTCGAGGTTTATTTAAGCTTTTCCTCTCTCTCACCTTCTTTATAAATATTTCTTGTTGATTTGAAGCTCCGCTTTTCTTCGACACATGTCTCTCTCTTCTAAGTTTTTCCAGTATAATTTTAAATGTACTGCACTGCACGCTGTACTGTACTTTATATCAAATATCAAGAATCAAGAAAACTATGGAATTTTTTTCATTATCTTTGCTGTCCTCGTCTCAAGAATCAAGTCTCAAGTCTCAGCGCTTGTAGTCAATGCTCAATGTCTCTACAAGTATCTGGGTGCTCAACAGCACTATTATACCCTATCTTTCCATTTTGCAATTTCCTGTTCCCATTGTAACCATTTTTACTGGTATTGTTCGAACGTTACGTATTTCATCATCGTCATCATCATTTCCCTCATTTTACCCCAATCATCAACTCTACACTCTACACTCTAACTTGTTCTACTTTGTCCAATGCCAATGCCAATGCGAATGCCAGTGTGAACAATGAACAGTGAAGAGGAATGAATTTGTGGAATAAAAAAAGCAGCTCCGATTCAATTTCCGTGCTTGTCTTTAAAAGTCGGTGTATAAAATATAAAACGCAAAATGTAAAATCCTTTACTAGAATTTTTAGCTCGTAATAATAATAACTTTATGTGCTGTAAAAAATACAAAACAAGTGTAAAAATAGCGTCTTGTACTGATGGATGATGGATATTAATTTTTAAGAATTTTATTTAGTATTCAGTTTTTATGGAATACGAAAAATGGAAACGGAATACGTACACCATGTTTTTAAACATATTATCCATAATTTATTTGTATTAGTTGCAGACGATTAAAGTATTTACACATTGTGCTCAAAGCCCAAAACTCAAAGTACAAAACTCACAGCTCACAGCTCAAAACACCAGAACCAATCTAAAATTGTAAAGCGTTGATTACACAAGGATTTTTTAGTCACTCCCAAACTACAATTTCAACTTCTCTGTTCAATTTTCTGAAAATCCTAAGACTTAAGACTGTTCACTGTTCAGTTGGATCTTTTGAAGGACTTTGGCGTGTATCAGCGTACATATGTGTTTGTGACTATGACATTTTCTATTGTTCACTATTTTATGGTGTTTCCACATCCACATTCTACAACTTGCACCGAGTTTCGAGTCCATTCATGCTTTTTCTTGTGTTTTTTTGAGTAAAAAACTTGCTTGAATGGTGAATAATTCACAATTCAAGACTAGAGACTAAAGACTAGAGATTCTAGATTCTAGATTCAAGATTCACAGCTCGAGCTAATTTATTACGTATCATAAATAGTATTCTTCATTGGTTGATTCATTTCCTTGGCTCCCTTCCTTTTTTATGTGACAAAAAATCTTCACCAAAGCCAAAGTCCAAGTCCAACTTGTCTTATACAAGAGACAAAGTTCAAGTTGTTGAAACAAGGTATCTTTTATGTACATGTATACGATTATATTATGCATACTTAATGATCCTCCTCGTGTGCAATATTTAAGGAGGAAAATTAAAAATTAAGTGTTCATTCTACTCACTTTTTTTGTTCAGCATGAGGAACAAGTAGAAAAATCAAAAGAAAAAGAACAAGACAAGAGATTTAATTTATAACATGTAATATCTTACTTTTCTGAAAAGAATTCCATGTTGACGGGAGAAATGCATGTAGCATGTACAATGTACAATGTACACAAATTTCCCACTTTGTACCGTGTACATGGTTGACACATTTGCATAATTGTAATTTACATGATATAAATTATGAACCAGAGTTCAAACCAAGAATCATACACATTCCTTTGCAATTAATGTGTGTATTTATGATCATCCACATTCTACATTCTACAGATCCACGTTTCCCACTCATTCTTTACGCATTAATATTAATATTAATATTAGTATTTATCACTCTTATTTACGATAGGAGATAGGACCCGAGCACAACACTCAACACTCAACATACAAAATACCAAAGTATTAAATAGTAAAGGTACAAAGTACAAACACAAAGGCATGCACAATGTGCACATCCTCGTTCAACTCTTTCATGTAGCTTCTGCCACCTGTTGTCGCAATCTCACATCCCACAGCAGACTTTTTTCCATCATGCATCCACTTTGCATTTTATATGAAGTGTGTTGTGTATTTTTGGTAGACGTGTTTGGATTGGATTTGTGCTCTCTTTTTGTGCATTTAACTGAGTTTTTCCCTGATTCTCCTTTTAATTATAGGTTAAATTAATCAATTTTTTCATTACGCATCTACACCTACAACCTACAATCTACACACTACAAGTTCTAAAAATATTATAGTCATAATTTTTATAAATCTCAATAAAACAATAAAAATGGACTAAAAATAATAATGCTATTGTGGAATGAGAAGACTGACAAAGATCACATCAGACTGAAGTAAAATGTAGAAACTTGCTTAAGAATCCTTTATGTGTTTTGTACAAGGTAAAACAATACATTTTACCAGTAGAAACTACAAAACTAGAAACAAAATACATACAATATACAATATACATTTGTGAATGATAGTTTTAAAGAATGAAAAGGAAAGAAAAAAGATGGTTTTTTCTGGTCCTGGTCCATCTTTTGTGCATTGTGCAGTGTTCATGGTTTACGATCTGATAATTAAAAGTACGGTATTACTATAGACATGAGACATTAGTAGAAGAGCGAGGAAGGGAGGGGTACTTTACTCTTTACAAAAAACTGTCTCTCTCTCTCTCTTTCTCTTTTTTCTTCATGTCAATTGTTAAAACTACAAAGGTGATGAGGACGAGGTCACCATTTCTTGACTCTCCTTTTCCTCTTTGGGTTATTTTCCTCATAGTTCCTCCTGGTTCATCTTATAAACTTGAATCTTGTTGAATCTTGAGTTTTGAGTTTTGAACCTTGTGCGTCTTGCTTGGGCGTAAATTGTAAATTCAAATCGGGGGTACATGTGTAATGTGTACAAATGAAATGATAAAAATAATGGTATATGCTATATGCATTACGTATGACGAGTGTACATTGTACCTTGTACATGGATCTATATTCATTTCCATGTACAGGTAGAGAGTAGAACGAAAGATATCTGTACGTTACGAATGCCATTCCATTCTAAAAGTCCCTTTGTGACTTGAGACTTGAGACTTGGGTTTAGGACTCAACAGTTTTGCTCTTCTCTCTCGTCATATTTTCTTTTGCTTTTTGAATTCTCTTGAAACTCATTAGCAAGCCAAGTAAATGCGTAGAAAAGAGAGAGAGAGAGAGGCCCAGGTGTGCTTAGTGCTTACCTCTCCACTCTCCATCTAAAATCTCAAGTCTCAAGTGTCGAGTGAATGTACGTATGTTTCTGTGTTTGTTGTCCGATGTTGGATGTTGTGTAAGAGACAACAAACTGAAATCTCTGAACTTGACAGGATCTTTCTTTTGCTTCATTCTTAAGTATTCTTAAGGTACAGACTCATTTTTAGACATGTTTGATATTGAACACTTTCTCAGGATTTCTATAATGAGCCAGGGTTTTTTTCCAAATTTTAAACCTCAAGTCACTTTTGACTCTTGACTTTTGTAGTTACAAGTTCCAAGATCAACTATCAACCGTTCCGATTTCTATTCTCCATGTTCAAGAAGTGAGAATATTATTATGATGTCCCATAATAATATTAATAATAATAATATTTTTTTATAATAATATTAATATGGGACATCACCATCCTGTACTTTTAGCCTGAAGTTGCCTTTAGCCGCATCTGAGCCCATGACCAATTCTATTTTTTACTTGATTCAGTTGGAATGCTAATTTAAAACCGTTGTTGTTATTGTTGTGTTTTTGGGTTCTTTGGTTTTTGGCTCTCTGTTCTGACTTGATTTTTATGTTTTAAACAGGTGCTCAGTGCACTGTACACATGTATGATGTATGCAAATGAAAGGTTCAAGATTGAATATCGCGTATCGTGTCGTAAAAATGCAACTCTCTCGTTCTTTTCCATTATGATGCATCCCGCATCAGCTGCAATATTATTATTTTCGTAGAACAAAGGGAAACACATTTCGAATTTCGAATGGGGTTTGGAACTTTGGAATTTTGCAAGTTTGGAATTTAAGAAGTGAGAAACCGTTAGCACATTTAATTTAAACTTCCACACAGGTTTTTTACAATTATTATCAAATCTAAAAACACTGTACACTAGACAGTAGACAGAAGATAAAGGACATGGGATATAAACCCTGAAAACATGTGTGTACGAAATGACAATGACAATAAGATTAGTTTTCATATGAGCATAAATATTATTTTCACTTGCCGGGAAATTCACACATGTTTATTTATTTATTTTCTTATTCTGTTCAATTTTCGACATTCAACATTTAACTCATATTAAATGTGCAGTCTTTAGCTTGCTTATTTATTTACTTGGATAAATCCATTGCCTAAAATCTCATATTTATTCATTTCTGTTATTAAATCCTATTTTTTATTATGTATGCTATAAGATGTAGGAAGTAGGAAGCGGGAGGAAATTAATATTACGCAGGATAGTGAAGATGGAGAATGGGAATGAAGAGACGGATAAAAGATGGTTTAAATTGCTAACTATATATTAGAATGTTGGATGTTGGGCATGTCAATTTTAAGCGTTTACCATCTTCCACCACCCATCTACCATCTACTAAGTAATAAGTAATGTCGCTCTGTATTGTGTATTGTGTTGTGTCATCTATTCGTACACAGTAGAATTTACAATATATTTTTTTCCTTTCTCATTTTACATATTATGAAAATATCCAAATATCCAAATATCAAGGCAATAATAACACAGCATCAGTGTGTTGTATTGTGTATTGTAGATTCAAAAAAATAAAAAATAAATGATATAATGTAAGGAAAATCCTATCCTTGTGGAAAGAAAATTCAGATACAGATACAGAATACAGGCAAAGAGAGGGAGAGGGGGAGAGTTTGGGTTGAAATGAGATTATATATCCATGTGTGAGTGTGAGTGTGTGGTGGGGTCTCTTTAGAGACTAAGAATAAGGGAGAGATGAAGATAGAGGAGGAGAAGGAGAAAGAGTCACATGTATCCATCTATCTATTTATTTATACATATGAGAGCGATGAGACTTGGAGTCTCGAGTCTAGAATCTAGAATCTAGAATCTAGAGTTTGAAAAAAAAAGTAAGAAAGATACATTTCTGGGATGTGGAACGTTTGCCGCATTAATAATTTTGAGACGCATGCATCATGTCATTTTTATTATGAAAACTTGAATCTCCAGATGAGTTTCCACTGTGATACTATACATACCAGATACTAGAAACTAGATACTATAAACTAGAAACTACATATGTATGTACATACACACATGGAAATGAATTAGACAGCCAACGAGCCAAAAAGGAATATTATTTTTTAGCAATGATGATACATGCTACATAATGTATAATGTACAGGAAGGGAGGAAGAGGTAGGGAATAAACTATTATTATTATTATTATTATTATTGCCTATCTATCTACTTTGTTCATGTATAAATATAAAATTTCTACAGTCTACACTGTAGATGTTGAGAACTCTTTTACCTGTGTTTTAACACTCCATTATGACGTAGAGGGAGGAGGTCTATGATATTTCACGTAAATTGACTGTTATTGCATTCACGGGAGAAGAAGAAGACGGTCGACGGTGTAAAAACAGAAAGGAGAAAAGGTGTGAGGAAATGGTGAAATGATGAGGTTACACCTTACACTCTACACTTTACACTTTGTGTCATACGACATGGGACATACGGCATTCGTGAACAGGGAAGAGTAAAGAGTGAAGAGTGAACACATAGTCATTGTCACCCTTTCTTTAAAGTGTGAACTACGTAGAAAAGAGAGAGAGAGAAAAGGAAAGTCTATCGATCAATAATGACTACGTACAACATTCAAGATTCAAAGAGAAAGTCTGTCTATATTATTATTCCTATTTTGTACTCACTACTTACATAATATATTCTATAGAATACAGAATAGATATTTGCTTTGGTGTATTGTGTACGTAGTACGTATAGTCTGTGCTATATTCAATATCATTATATTATATTTACAATCGAGAATTGAGAATTGAGAATGACTTATAATGGATGTGGATGTGAATGTGTTTACATACAAAATACAAAAATCTACATACTATAATAGAGAATATGTGATGCCGTATGCAAGCACATGAAGGAGAGTTGAGTCAAATCAGTATGAGTTGTTCCATGTAGTAATAGGATTGTTTCCTATATGTAGTCAGTAGTCAGTAGTCAGGGAGAGCGAGAAAGTGAGAGTGAATGTGTGTGCTTTGTGCTTTGCTGGGTGAAGTACAGAGGAAAAGTTGTGTTAGGCTTCTTTCCTCCTTCTCTCTACATTCTACAGTGTACATTGTGCATAAATGTTATTGTATATATATGTACATACGTGTTGAGTTCCAGCACTCGATATTCCTATTCTGTATTCACTCACTGGCGATCCGATCGTGATGAAAAGTGAGAAAGATGAACATTGAACATACTTTACACTTTTACCATGCACCTCGTACACATGCTTTTACATTATCATTCCAAATTCCAAAGGTAGGAAACTGAAAGTCTGTCCTTTACTTTTTCTAATACGTACTCATTCTTTCACACTACACGCACTACACCATTCGCATACTATTATTGGTTGAGGGTTGAGGATTTTTTGCTTCTTAGTTCATCTGAATTCTGAATATGCTGCACATCCATGAAATAAGCTCGCAAGATTTTTTATACTATTTTTAATTATTATGCATTGGAAATAATAATAATAATAATTATTATTATTATGATATTTTAATTTGATAATTGGTCATTTCAGTTGTCACTTGTACTTTGAGTTTAGATGAACCCAGTAAAAAAGATGGGTGATAAAATGAAATAGACCTTTTTTTAATTAAAATAATAATAATAATCAATTTGTTTAGTATTTTATTTATTTATAATTAGTGGTTTAAATTATTGAGAATTATTAGGGAATTTTCAGGTCTATTTTGTATTTGTTATTGGAAATTGGGAATCAGTCTTGAGCCTTGAGCCTTGAGTGACTTTTCTTGAGCATTATGTTGACCTATCTGTCTATCTGTTATCTATGATCTATTATTTATTTTCTTTATGACATGAGGCTGGAAATTTCATGCATAGAAAATAGAAATACTAGTAGGACTGGGAAGAAAGTGAAAGATGGAAGAAAGTGGCGACCGTAGACTACATACTATATATATTATGGATTCTAGCATATAGATTATAGAGTATAGTTGAATTTGAAAGATTCAAAGGTAAACTACAATATGATACATTGTGGATTGTGGCTTGTGGAAGAGATGTGAAGGGGACATATATAGTACATTTTGCAGTGGGTATTTCATCCAATATTAGTATTACTATTAGTATGATAGATTCTAGATTCCATGAAGATTATAAATTGCCAATATCCCATTTCATCAAACGAAGGAGGAGAGTCCAAGCCAAAGCAAACCAAGTCAACCAGTCGAGAGGAGAGAGAGGAAACTAAAGGGAGATGATAATACAAACTAAAGTTGGATAGCCTGACTAGCTCTGGTTCTAGCACTTACTCGCACTCGTCTATCTATCTACGGACTATGTGTTGCTGGAGTTTGGAGTTTGGAGTGTGGAGTATTGACCGCTAAACGGTAGGGGAATGTATCTAATAAAATTTGCTTTTGTGTACACTACACTCTACCTTGTACATTGTACCTTGTACTTACTGTACATGGTATGAAAATGGGGAAAAAATCTCAAGGCTTTGAATTTGAATTTTGAGATGGGTTTAACTGATGTTGTTGTTGTTGTACTTATATAAGCACTTACTTCTTTTTATTATAAACTTGATACAGATGCATTTTCACGTGTGTACATTGGATATGCATGTAGAATGTAGAAGAGACAATTTGTACAAGAGTATGTAGAATGTAGAGTGAGGGAAGCAGGGAAGGTAGAGGCGGGATTCAATAATATTAGTATTATAATATAATGCATACACATTTATGTAGATGTAGGTACAAAAGTGTACAAGTGTAGAAGAGGACAGAGATAAAAGGAGAAAGGGATAGATAGACGCCAAAGGAAAAGTACATGCAGAAGAAGAAGACGAAGGAAGCGTACTATCGTTAGAATATATCTGTACATGACGACTAGAGTTATAACTAGAGCTAGAGGTGATAGTGCTTTCTTTCTCTCGGTATAATGTGTATGCATCCTTTGTAGTTTAGAGTTTGACTAGGTACTAGGTATTCTCATTGGATTGGATGAGTTGAGTTGGTTGTTGGTCGTAGGTAGAGAGTGAAAAGTCGATATCGAGTATTGAGAATTGAGCATTGAGAATTGAAGTAACGAGATGGTAGAAGGATTTTGCATACATTCAACACTCAAAAGGGTAAAAAAGGGAAAAGGACGAGTGACTGACTATTTCGTTATATAATGTGAATGTCTACTGTCTACTCTGTGCTCTGTACTCTCTTTGGGAAGACGCAGCAAGAGACATTCAACACACAGAGACAGAGGAAGAGTGCAGACGGCTTGGCTTGGTTTGGTTTGGTTTGGTTGTCGATCGATGAATTTGGTTGGCGATTCTGGATTCTAGAATCTAGAATCTAGAATGTAGATGATGCATGCATATAATATGATATAAAAAATCATGTACATGTACAATGCACATCCACCATCTACATAATAGTATAAAAAAATAAGTATAAATACCCAATACCCACCGTTCATATAGATATGCTCCGGTTTTCCCCTCTACATGTCGCTGTAGTTGTCGTTGTCTATGTAAAGTATCTATTATTACGAGTATTATTATTATTTGAGGTTGTCCTTGCATTTCAAAGTATTTGTATTTTTTATATTTCTACATGTGCATAATATATATAGTATAGAGTATAGAGTATAGACTCGCGAACCCTTGCCTTCCAAACTTCCAAACGGCTTTCCAATCAATGTATTTATTTTAAAATGTCCCTGCTCAAGTCAGTCAGCAGCATCAGATACCATATATATATATGTAGAGGGACAGAGAGAGAGAGAGAGATTGGAAAAAAGGAGAAAGGGAAAAGAGATGGTGACCAAGTACATCATCATCATCATCATCATCATCAATATGCGTCTGCATACTCTATGCTCTATGCTCTATACTGTATACTCAACAGTCAATATGTAAATACATGTATATCCTCCTAAATAATGCACAATTCTTTCGTTTGTTTATGCATGTGTTTTGAGTCTGCTGTCTTGTATCTCCGGAAAATGAAAAGTATAAAGTATACCCAAGTACTTGCACGATTTGGCCGAAAGAGAAAAGGACTTGAGACTTGAGATGAGAGGAGGAGACCGAAAAAGGAAAAGGACTAAAACTTAAACTACAAAGTTGTGACGGGATTGATGATTACTCGCTCCTCTCGCTCCTTGAATCGCAACTGGTAGACAAAAGTACACAGTATATTTGTGAATATGTATGGTCACACCACACCAATATCCCAGGCAAAAGACAGAAGACACATATGACAGCATCTAGAATACGATGGTCATAATATACATTATACATGCATGGATCTACATATGCAGGCATTACAATTCTTTGGCATATTATTTATCAGGAGCAGTCACTCCTTTCTTTTTTTCTAACTACAAACTACTATCTACGAACTGAGATCCTTCTCTCTCCTTTTCTACTTACTGCTGACGATATCGTACGGGAGTTACGAGTTTGGAGCAGACAATTCACTATACATGTATGTGTAAATCTACATACTCAATACCCAATACTCCATCCTCCACACTACAGATTATTTCTCCTTCTCCCCGGAATTTTTTTCTCCAACTCCAACTCTTTCTCTTTCCTCTCCTTTTTTTTCTTCCTTTCTCTCACTTACTCACACTCTGACTCTGGTTCTGACTCTGGTTCTGACTCTGGTTCTGTTGAGATTTGCAAGATCTAAAAACAGGGGAATGGAAAAAAAGGGGGAAGAAAAAATTTAACCAAATTCTCCATAACTAGAACTATACTTACTAGTTATACTTTTTTTCCCAATGAAGCATTGAGCATTGAGCATTGGTAAAACGATGGAGAGAGAGATCCCCCAGCCTCCTTCTCATTCTCTCTGATGTGATGTGATGTTGTTTCTTTCACTAATACTAACTGGGTATTTTTTTCCCTTTTCCGCGTTAGGAAAAGAAACGGTGACTGTTAGATGTTGGATTTTAGATGTGAGTTGTGAATATGCAGGATAATAATAGTCAGAGTCGGACAATTTCAGTTCAGTTCCAGTCGGAAGTTCAAGTTGAATTTTGTTTCTTGTTTCTCCCTCCAACAAACCATGTAGATCCATGGTCCATAGTATATTATGACGAGGAAAAGAAAGAGAAAGAACAAGACGTAATCTTTCTCTTTCTCTCTCGCTCTGTCGGTCTCTGTCTCATCTGTGGCAATCCAGAATCCAGTGAAAAAATAGAGCCAAGTGCAGCATACATTATACATTGTGCATACAGATGTACGCATAAATTTACTCAACTTGCTCTTCCTGGATTCTGGATTTTTCTTTTTAAGCCACAAGCTTAAAGAAGCCCCTTGTTTTTCTCTTCCTCTCTCCATTATTTTCTATGTGTGTGTACAATGTACAAAATGCAATGAAATTTACACAACTCTTTTTTTATCGGGTAGTATTTCTTGTTCTTGTTTTTTATGATTATTATTATTATTATTTCGATTAGTCAAGGTATTTTTTATTTCATGTGAGTTATTATTATTTTTTACTATTTACACAAATATTCTTGCGAGCTACCGCTACAGCTACTACTAAAATATGACTAATAATAACAAGCTTTATTATTATTAGTATCATTTATACTTGAATGTCTGAATCATGAAATTAATAGACATGATATAAATGAGTAGTAAATTTCTCCTTGATCATTTATTGTGTGTAGTATTTATTATTTTATTATGATCATTTCAAAGAGAGTGAGAGAGGTGTAAGTATAATAGCAGAGTGAAATAATCAGAGCGTGTATTACTATGTTTTACATTACATGTAAATTGTAAATTGTGAGGAGTAAAGAGGAGATAAAAAATTGATTGTTGATTGTAAATTGTAAAGAAGAAAAGACTGAGTAATACAGACAGACAGACAGAAGACAGAAGTAATTGAAAAGAGAGGGAGAATGAGAGGACGATCACGGTGGTTGGTGTTTGATGTTTGATATTTGATGAGTATTGTATTTTGTATTGAAAACGGAGAACAGAGAATGGAGAATACATAATATGTGTGGGTACTAAATAGTCCTATTCTAGATTCTAGACTTTAGATTCCAGATTCTGAATTCGAGATATATCACATGTATTATGCATCCGTACAGCATACAGCTCTCTTGTTTTCTCCATTGAAAGGTCAATTGATCCGGAGCTGTGCTCAAAGAGACCGAACTGCTTTAACAGGAGAAGAATGAAGAGGATGATGATGATGATGATGATGATAATTGTAAAGTATTGATTGAAAAGGAGAGTTTAGAGTTGTTCAAGCCTCTGGATTCTGGATCTGATGCTTCGGTGTGTCTGTCTTGTGTAATATTCTATGTAATATTGTGTTTTATTGTTAGTGTGTGTTGTGTGATGCGTGGAGGATCGGAATTTGTACACCTTCAACAAAAACATTTCAACAATTTCAAAATTTCACCAATGATCATTTCAACAACCAGCATTTCAACATTGACCAGTTCAACATTGATCATTTCAACAATGAGCTTTTCAACACACAACAAATCAACATTGT
>JAQGBH010004482.1:0-16631 GCA_034698265.1 Sminthurinus aureus | reverse complement strand
GATACAAACTCGTTTGTTCAGGTTGAAAGCCTCGTGCCTTCTTCGTTGTTAATTGGTCGTTGCTCAAGGTAGCGGAAAGAAAGGAACAGATAAAAGTGCCAGTGGGGTTGGAAACGAAAGGAAAGAAAATTTTGGTGGTTCGACTTTCCACTTTGGGAGTTTCTTCAACTTTTATCCTTCATTCCTGAAAGTTCAACTCGACTCTTTACTTGCAAATCAATTTCAGCTGCTTTTCACATTATATTCAAACTTGTCTTTTGTTTCACATTTATTTCCTTTTAATCGGTTGACCGCTGACTAAGTTGAATACAAAAGCAAACTATTTTCGACATTTTAAAAGTCACAAGGGAAAAATCGGATTCGAATTTAAAATGTTGACCCTAGAAGAAAACGGATGGAATTTTAAGTCCATCAAAATTTATTCCACGTTGAATCTTCTCCCACTTGAAATGGACCAGAAAACAGGAAAAATTCGAAGGCAGACGAGTAAAACAAGAAATTTCATATGGCGGACATTTTTTTGTCTTGGGATTTCCCACTGGTTTTACATTTTCTTGAGACTCGTGCAGTCGACTTTGGTGGAGCCAGAGAAATATTTCCGATGGAATCATTTCATCATTCATGGCCCGTATGCAGTCGGTTACTTTCTGTTGAACTACATTGGATATTGCCTGTTCCTGGCAAATCCGGAAGAGTACGTGGTCGTCTTCAACCGACTTTTTGTGGAGAGGGAAAATCCAGTGGAAAAAGCGATGGAGCAGGAACAAAAAGAAGAACAAAAATTGAAAAGAAAATCCGGAGAAAAACGTCGAAAAAGAGGTACAAAATAACAAATACCAGAACATGTTTATTTTGTTGTTTATTCATTTATCCTTAACTTCTGATCCTTTCTGCGCGCTGTCAAAAAGTAACAAGTTGAGTAATTCTTAAAATGAAAAGCTTGAAATGGAACAAATTTCTAAGTAATTTTGCAGGACCAAAATCTCAAGCTTGGGTTGAACTTAAATCCATTTCAGTTTCAGTTCCAGACTCTGATCAACAGCAAAAATCGAGTTTGGACATCCGGAAAACACCGGAATCCCGACCTGGTTTCAGTTCTACTTCAAGTGTGCGCCCTCTGTTGACGTGGCCACCGAAATATTCTCTGGATGAACTTCTGACCAAACCACTTGCGCTGATATTCGAACCAACAAAATTGTTCGTCATGCTCATTTTGTCGGTTGACCCGAGTCGCCCGCAACTTTTGTACTCGATTCTTCCGCGGGAGTGGCAAAACTGGTACAGTTTCTTCGGGCTTTTGGCTGCTGAGACCATTTCTTTCACATTCATCTGTCTCTTTGCTGTTTTTTCAGTCCTTTGTCAACTTCTGTTCTTCAGCAAATGTCAGGCGGAATTCAAACGACTGGATCTTCAACTCAGGTGAAAATTTTGAATTTTGAATCTTGAATTCAAAATTCCCACGTCAGAATTACTTTCAATTTAACTGAATGTTATTTAGCGCTGAAAATTGAATTTAAAGATGAAATAATTTTCTTACTTTTGTGTGATTTTATGTAGAAATTTGGAGGAGAAATTTCAGCGCCGTCCACTCCAAAATCGAAACATGAAGAGAGAAGTTTGGATTCTCCGCCAAATTTTGAAGGAGATGAAAGAACTGGAGGTTTTCATCGAACTCTTCAACCGCTGTTTTCCTCCCTGCATTTTTGCCTTTAAACTCGTTTGTTTGTTTGTTTCAGTCCTCTATTATTTCTTTACCATTCGACATGGTGCAAGTTTCCCATTTCAGGCTCTTTACACTGGATACGTGGCCTTTGTCATGACTCTGATCTACGGAATTCTGTATGAAAAAGCCTTTTCAATCCCCGAGAAAATGGAGCAGTTGAAAACCGACATTTTGCTCTCTGCTCACAAAACAACATCAAATTCAAGCTCAACTGCTGACGATACAAATGAAAACTCTGGTTTTCTTAAGGAAATGAAGAGAGAAATTGGGGGAATTCGAGATGTTGGAGTAAAAGTTGGGAGCTTTCACACACTCGAGAGACAAAGTACACCAAATTTTGTGGACTTTGTATTTCAAAATGTCGTCGACCTCCTCGTCACATTCCCCCGATAGATCATCAATCATCACTTCATCACCTTGTCATCGCAGTCATATTATGGCAAATTAAGAATACTAGTCTAATGAATCCGAAAAAAGTGGCGCACGACTAGCCAATAGCAGGGCGGACTTAAAACTAGATGAAAATGAGTTTTACTCCATGAAAATTTTCTTGTATGCTTGCTTTTGCTCTTGCAGTTGTAATAAAGATTTTTGCTCAGACTTGACTTTTGTTCATTTAATTTCCTCAGCTCAAAGTTTTAAGATCAATCAAAAAGGTTTGGAGCTTAAAATATTGCGGATTGGACGAATAGGAAAAAAAAGAAGGAGAACAAGTCTTGTAAAAATTTGAATTAAATTAAATTTAAACTTTAACTTTGAAAATGTCTTTTAAAAAAACCCACCGACACATTTCTCAATTAATAACTAACAATAAATTCATGAAACCTGTCAAAACTCGCTCAAAAATGTCTCGCGGGCTCTTTTGGCCTGTGGATTAAGAATTTTTGAAAAATATCAAATATCAAGATTGTTAATTTTTTCTCAGAGCAATGAGTTTGTAAAAGACTTTTGTGCGGCTGTCCGTTCATGCAAAATTTTTATCCTTTAAGCATGTCGGAAAGACTATTATGAATGAAAAAAATAAATGCATCTGATAAATAAAAAATTACATCAGGAAAACAAAACTAAACTTGAGCAATTTGAGGACACGGAAAATTTTGTTTTAAACTTGGTTTAGAAATAGAATTCAGAATTTTGAATGGCTGTGAGTTGTAAGCATTTTATTTTATGCAAACAAGAACAAGGAAATGAATTTACAGTTGACAGTTTATAATTCAGAATGATTTTGTGTTCATCTTGTGGAATTTCAAACAACCCGAGTTGAAAAGATTAAATTGGGAATGTAGTCAAGTGCATAGATTTTACAAATTTGGATGCAGCGTTCTTCAGCTTTCGGCCAGAGGAATGCGCTGTCAAAGCGAACGCTCAAGGTCTTCAACTCTGTCAAAAAAACAATTACATTTTTCAAGTAAAATCAAGTTTTGCTCGTTAAATAATAAAAAAAAAATATTGATATTTTTGAACATATTATTACAAATTCTTCAAATTCAAATTCATATTCTTTTTTTATTCAAAACCTTTTAAATCCAAAATGGACGAATTTTCTCTCAGCTCCTCTATTTCCGCTTCACTCATCTTGAGACTCTCTTTAGCTTCCACTTTGTCGGACACTGAAATCGGCTGCTCATCAATTTCCATGAATTGGTCCAGGAGGAATCGACAATTTTCCTGGGGGAATCCAGTGAATGCAGAGACGATTGATTCCATCGAATTGGCTCCATAGTCTCCAAAAATAAGCAGACTGAGTGATTTCAATTTTGTCACATGCGTCCAAGTGGACGGGCCAACGGTGGAAAATGTCATGGAAACTCTCACAATTTTCAGTTTAGTCAAATTTGGACACATCATGGCCAATTCTTGGATAAAATCCGCAGAGACTTGACATCGGGAAAGACTGACCGATTTGAGAGTCGGCATCACGGAAATTGTATTGAGCTTGTCTAGAGGAAATTGAATTCTCGCGCCCCGAACGGACAAATCTGTGGGTAGGGGAAATAAAATGGCGGAAATTAAATGGCCGAAATAAAATTGCAGAAATAAAATAGCAGAAATTAAATGGCCGAAATAAAATGGCGGAAATTAAATGTCGTAGTTTAAATTAAAAACATTTCAAAAAATTGTGTGTAAACTAAAATGAAATTTCGTATTCGTATTTACGCAATTTCTGCAGAGCTGGAAGATTTTCGGCCGTGAGAAATCCTACGGTAAGACTTGAGATATTCCTTGTTTTTGAAACTGCAGACAATTCTCTGAGCCTTTGGAATTTTGGAAAATCAACATTTTCCACAAGTTTCAAATCCTCCACCTTGAGTTCTCGCAGACTCTCTTTGGTCGACTCAAAGAGATTTTTGATGAAAATCTTGGTGTCTGACAGAATCGATGGTTCGTTGGAGCCAGAAAAGGTATTTAAAGTCAATTTGGTTAATTTAAAAATCGCCGGATTTCCTTCTTTTATCTTCGTCTTGACCCAAGAAACGAGGTCAGCGGAGGGTGAAATTTTGGCTCCCTGCAGCAGCTCAAGTTTTCCATTAGAGTGAAAAAACTGAAATTGCTCTACTTTTGAAAAAGAATAGCGATCAGCATCTGAAAAAGGTTCAATTTTCTCGAGATTGACGGCAGCCTCCAGAAGATCTTTGACAAAACATGGGAGTTTTTGTTGGACGGAAGGAGAAAGACGTAGAATTTTGAGTTGAGCAAGTTGAAAGGATTTTGCGGGACCTTTCATTTTTTTGCTAGGACTTGGGAATAAATTACAGTTGGATTCAAGAGAAAAGGAGTCCAAACTCAGACCAAATTCAACAAGATTTGGGAGTTTGTTGAACAGCAACTCTCGCATAATGTTGATGGATTGAGTGAGATTTTTAACAGAATCCATGTTTGATAATTCCAGGTCCAAGCTCTTGACAATGACATTGACATTAACAATAGAAGGTTTTGGAGTTTGAGAGGAGCAGGAGCTGATGAAATTTGTGAAAGTGGTGAAATCCTCCTGATTTAAATTATTACGGAGTTGAAAATGGTAGCGAGAGCATGGAAAATTCTTGGATACTTTGAAACACTCGATTAATTTCTCAAGACTTTGATTTTGAATATTCACGCGGACGAACAGTTTATTGTTGAATTTTTGTTCAACTTGAATCAGGGCTCGAGACTTTAATAATTCGGAGGAAATTTCATTAAATCGCCGATTGAGCGGACGACAGGACAAAAGAGAGGAAACGCCCAATTTTTTCAAAATTGCCTCCAACATCTAGACAAAAACAAAAAACAAATAAAATTGAAAACAGAAAATAGACATTCAAGTAAAAATTTATGTTGACGGTTGACACTAAAAAGATTTATGTAGGAACGAGATTAATATTTAAAACACTTTGGACTTTGGGATTTAAAATCTAAAATCAAAGATTGAACTTCAAAAATTATTTACCACAGAAGGCAGGTCATCAAAAGACTTGTTTGGCACAGTTTGTTTGACCTCGACCTGACCCGAAACACTACCGTCTACCGTTTTTGACATGTCCTTGTTTTGTTTTAATTTCTCGTTTTTTTGTTTCTGTCCATTGGATTTTGATGGTGAACTTTGATCTTTCATGATTATTTTGAGGAGACAAGTCCAAGTTTACTATTAGGTAATTTTTTGTGCGTTGCAAATTAATTGAACAGTAAATAATAAATAATAATGTTGATTGTTGACGATTATTGATAATGTTTTACACTTCTTTGAACATTGCACTTCACCTTTTTGGGATCATCAACACGATTTTGTTGTGTTGCCATTAGCAATGGTATGGAAAGTATTACGTAATAGACAAATTGTTGACTGTTGAAAACACAATTACTTAATGTTTTTGATTTTAAACCAACTTGCCCTTGCTTCAGCTTCTGCTTTTAAATAAGAATAAAATTAATTTACCAATTCGAAAATCTCGATTCTCGATTCTAAGATCAGCTGATTCGGTTCAAATCCAAACCGCCTTTTTTCAAGGAAATCTTGAAGCAGAAAGGAATCAGATGCACTATAATAATTTAAGTATTGAGTATTGAGTATGGCTAAAAATATGATTGTGGATTATGGATTCACCACTTTGCTATTATTTATTGAACATGATCTATTTTTTTAAAGCTTATTCCTCAACTTTGATAAAACGTGATGACTTGGCGCAGTGTGAATAACTTGAATTTTCAATTTTCAATAAGCAAAAGAATTACACACAAGAAATTCCAAGCACTGCCTTTCTTTTAAGAGAGAGAAGCCTCCTGCTGGTTTTGGCTTCTGATTTGGGTTTTGAAGCCTAAAATAATGCGGTTAAAGGGTGGACGGTGGACGGAGAAGAAAAGAGAAAGGAGAACAAAACAGAAAATAATACCAAGAATTGAAATCGAGGTTGTGATCTAATTTTAGGAGCTGTTTATTTATCCATGAACAATGCACAATTGTTTTGATTTCCAGTCTCCAGAAGTTGAAAGCTGGAGGCTAAAAAAACAGAAAACAACTCGAGTCTGCTGCTTCAACTGCGTAAAAGAAAGAATAATTTTATTGCATTTGGTCAACTGCTGGCAATCACATGGGATTCAGTTTAGACAGTTGGAATTGTGTTGGTATTTCTTGAATGATTTTTACTTCTCCGTCCTTCTCTTCTTTTGCTATTCTTTTGCCTAGTTCAAAGTTCAAAGAGCAGCTCAGAAGAGAAGAAGAGAAACAGACGACACGGAGCAACAAAACATGCAAAATAAGCGTCTACAACCTGCGAAATAATAATAATATCCCATTAAACGCATGGAGAAATAAAAGAAAAATATAACACGCAGATGACACAAACAGCAAACACAGCAAAAATCCATCCTGCCTACTCTCAACTGCTAAATACTCATCAACGAGATGAAAAATCCACTTTGTACCGCCCGCTTTTTCCTTTAAATTTTTCATACAATTTTACACATCATTGATTTATCTTTTATAAATAAATAAATAACAACGAAATTTGAATCAGTAAACTCTTCATTCTCTATTCATTATCGCCTTTTCATGCCACTTTCTTTTGCTCCGCATTTGTTAGCAAGTCAGTATCAATTTTCGAAATATCGATTTCATTTCATTCGGATAATATTTATCTGATGTATCTATGTATGGTTTGTCATCAATTGTTGTTTCCATGGTTACCGCTACCGTGGAAATATGACGAGTAGGCTGACGACTTGGCTAACCACAAAATTAGCAAAATTAGGTGTGGACTGTCGCTCCATGTGGTGAAAAGTGCCGACTTTTATCCCAACACCTCGAAGTCTCTTGATTTCTCTCGTCATCTCGCCCCGTAGATTTGCATCACATTTTGATGTTGTTTTCTGAGCAGTGAGGAGAAATCCACTTTTCAACTCGTCCATTTTTCGGGGGATGGAAAAAGCGTGTGCGTACATGATGGTGTAAGTTGAAGTTACGAGAATGGCCATGTAACCGATGACAGCTGCAAACAAGGGGAAATCTTGGGCATGGCGAATGACAAAAAAATAAAGGACAATGGAAACGGAAAGAGAATAAATTTACCAGGCGAAGATGCAGAAGGGGAAACAGCGATTGAAGAGCTCAATCAGAACGACGA
Source organism: Sminthurinus aureus (assembly GCA_034698265.1). Taxonomy (NCBI): domain Eukaryota; kingdom Metazoa; phylum Arthropoda; class Collembola; order Symphypleona; family Katiannidae; genus Sminthurinus; species Sminthurinus aureus. The sequence continues at coordinate 9,311 of JAQGBH010004482.1, read as the reverse complement.
GTTCTCTCATCTCCTCCAAAATTCGACGCAAGATCCAAATTTCCCTCCAAAGTTCTCGACCTCCGTTTCCGCTTTCTTCTCCAAGAGGGCGGCTTTGGAATTTTTCCTTTAGATTTCTAAACAAATTAAAATGGGAAAACAGTTTTGAATTTTTGAACCTGCTAGTTTTTGGATTTCAAAAGATGCATGAGAATTTGAACTTTCGAGCTTTACGAGCTACTAAAAATGAAAGGGTTTTTTGAACCTGAGTTGAAGGCTCATCCTCTTAAATTCCAGCTGACATTTGCCAAAGAATAAAAGTTGAGTGACCACAGCAAAAGATGCAGTTGAAAGGTAGATGACGATCCATAAAGTCTCAACAGCCAAAAGAATCAAGAAGCTCCAGGCATTTTGCCACTCTGGCGGGAGAGAGGAGAACAAAAGCTGAGGTCGCTGAGGGTCAACCGCCAACACGAAAAGGACGGAAACTCCCGTGTAAACTGCGACCAAAGGCATTACTTTAGCCACGAGCTCATCCAGCGAATACTGCGGAGGCCACGTCAACAGAGGGCGCGGACGAATCTCCCTTTCCAATTCCGACTCATTTCCAATTACCTCGTTTCTCTCCAATTCTTCGTTTGTCTCTTGAGCGGAAGTTGACACAATTTGAGCTCCAAATTTGTCTCTTGTTTCATTTCCTAGAAAAAAAAATTTCAAGTAAAAGTCATTATACAAAAAACATCAAATTTACATTCCAAGTGCTTTTATCACTTGGAGCTCAAGAAAAAGTAAAACATTTGTTTCGATTACCATTTGCCGATTCGTTTTGGATGTCAAGTTGTGTCAATTGGTCCATCATTTTTTGAACTGGATCTTCCCGCTGCTCAAAATGCTGGTTGAAGATGATCACATTTTCTCCTACATTTGTTACAAACAGCCGAAATCCGGTGTAGTAAAACGCTGCGGCACCGCATGTGAATGCAAAGTGAAGTATAAAATTTTCCCATCTGAAATATTTTTCTGGCTCGAGGAACGTCGATTGAACGAGCCTTCCGAAAATATAAAGCGACTGAGAAACTCCAACGCCATATAAAATTTTCCAGATCAAAAATTTAACTTTATTCGACTGCCTCTCAATTTTCCCACTTTTCACATCAATTCCAATCGGAAGAATATTCCAAATGGAAAAAATATTAAATGCGCTCAAGCTCCAATGAGTTTCTTCCACCGTCAACATTTTTCAATTTTATTGAGTATTGAGTTGTGGAATTCTGCAAACTACAAACACGTCTTTGTTCTTGAACTAAAGTTTGATTTTCAAAAGGTTTTACAGTGCACCTTTGGTATACTTTGATTTTATCTTTGATCGTGCAATTTTCAATAATTTCACAAGAATCGAGACTCGAGATTAAAAAATATATTTATAAGTTTTCACCTCCGAGAAAATGAACTCGTGTTTTAATCTGGACAATTCAACCCAGAAAACAACAAAACACAAAAGAAACGGTCCAAACTCCAAACTGAGCTGAGCTGAGCGCTGTACTGATTTGGAGTTGTGTAGAGAAAGAAGAAATCCCAAGTGCGGGAACGGTGACCACACACGTCGACCGACTTGTGTGGTCATTTCTATTGATTGAATTGGATTGGTTTCCCTTGCTTGACACGAGCAAGCAGCACACGAGAACACAGAGCGCGTGGACAACTGACAGCTACAGTTTGGTGATTAATTCAGGTTTCGTTTTGCGTATTTGGACGTTTTGATTCTGACGAGTCTGACATTTTGACTTGACGACTGGAAATTGCCGATTTTCAATTGACAATCCACAAAGGGCATTCTGACGAAAAATGGTCTACCAAGGAAAATTCGGGACTGATTCGGATTTTGTCAAATTCATTTGAGATAAACAATGAGTCTTTATATAAAGAAAAAAAATCCGTGGTAACGCAACTTGATATATTTTATTATACAAGAAATTCTTAGAAATTCAACAGAGAATAAAGTAAGCACGTGTGTACATCTATGAAAAGAGATTTTTTTGTAAGGAAGTGCAAAATTAAAAAGTAAGGTGTTATTCTGCAGAGGTACTTAAAATCAGGTCATCTAAAACAATAAAGAATTCTTCAACGATGTCCTCCAAATTCTGTTCCTGATTCTCTAGTTCAGTAGGACTTTTTGGTGGCTGCAAAAGCAAGTTCCAAACTTGAGGTGGAAGTGTCCCCTTTGTTCTCTTATTTTCCCTTTGTTCCACTCTTACTGAAGACAATTGTACGTCAGATGTGTCAAGGGCTCGCAGAAAGACATCTTCCATTGTATCCCGCCTTGAAGTTTTTCGAGCATGAAAAAGCCGATCTAATCTATAAAATTTATTACGAGATTCCCCCACCTCCTCGGCCATCATACCTACCGAACTACCTACCGGAAGTGGGCTGGCCCTAATGATATCGGCTCCATGAATAAATATTTTATGCAGGGTAGGGGGGATACTGACCCATGGATATATATTGAACAGAAGAATCATCAATTCATGGCAATATTTGTCAAATTTCTCGGCATCAATCTGCTTGTGGGAGGAGAGTGTGAGAAGTACCACCCAAAGTCCTTCAACAAATTCTTCAGATATCCCAAGGATTTCTGCAAAAACAGTGGGATTTGAAAATGCCCTACGGGCCGTGTTTCCAGTGTTTGAGGTTCCCCCCGCCCCGTTTGGATTCACAAAATCCACCTAAAAATTTTTGCTTTTACAATGGGGGATAAAATGTAGAATACAAAAATGACAAAAGACTATACGAGATAATTTCATACTCTCAAATTTAGTTGTTGCCACATATTCTGTTGGATCTCTCTTTTCCTCCTTTCAAATTCAACTTTGAGAGTTTTGTCCGTCCTCCATTTTTTTATGCTCGTTCGATAGCCTAAATGGAGAACAAACTCTAAACACCTAATCCACGCATGGAGAGGCTGAATACCAAAGTCCAAGGCTCCTGATTTTGGATTGAACGCAGGTTTACCAACATTTGATAAATTGTTCATTGCTGTTGGTTTCGACCCACAAATTGGGCAATTTTGGCAAGATGCCGTATTAGTGACGGTGTTTAAAACCTTTCCATCAATAATAGTCATATTAAAGTGGAACTTGACGTTGATCGAAAAATTTTCCAGTGAAACCGCTACATCCTGGACATTACTAGTTTGGAGTTTTAAGTTTTCATGTTCATTTTGAATAAACGTGGGCGACTCTTTTGCATATTCAAGTTTGATCGGACGACAGAAACGGGGAGACGACGGACACGGGTTTGTCCAAAGCACTTTACCTAAAAAAAGTAATCCCAAAATTAGCATTTGTTTCGAATTTCGAAAAGTCAAAAACTTATTATTTATTATTAATAATCAAAATTACCCTCTAAGCTTTTTAGCTGCAGAGGCACCATTACAGTCGCAATTATAGCCGAGTCTTCATGCGTCCCGTGCTCAGATTCTGAATATCCCTGATTATAATTGCTTTGCCCAGAAGATCCATCGAAACCGTATGTGCAGTACAAAGTAAAATCCTTTTCGCCCTGAATCATCAATTTTTCCTTCTGACTCTCCACTATCCGCATTGCGGTGTGATGAGCCAAAGATTGAACCGGTATACATGCTTTTTTGTCCTCCACTAGAAAAATCCGCCAATTTTGTCAGGTTTTAATTGCATAATAATAAATAATAATAAAAAAGTATTATTGGGTCAATTTAAAAAATGCCAAAAATACCTGCCCAGGGGACTTGTCCCTCAGCATTTTTTGGTGGTCTGCACGCCGTAGCCGCCGCTTTCATAATAGGGTAACAAGGGAACAGATCTGCTCCCTTTTTTGCAACCTCTTGTTTTAATCTGGTGTAACTATCTTTTGTCAAATCCAGATCATAAAATAAACTAAGAGCTTCTTCTGGTGTAAATTTTTGGAATATTTTTTGTGTTGATGGTGGCGTTTTAGGAGTTTTTGGTTAGGGTTCCAATGGAGTATTTGCCTCCTTTGCACGATCTTGTGCAACTTTTAAAAGCCGAGTAGGGGATATTTCTTTAACCTTTTCCCTCGTATTTTGTATAGCTTTCCATTTCCCTTGTTTGCACATATCAACAAAGTTCTTACGGCTCCGTTTTGGCTTTGAGGTAACGGGTGTAGAAAAAGAAAGGTGAGGAGATTGTTGAAGAATGTTGGATACTGGACTTTCAATTGGCGTGTCATTTGAAATCCATTCCATCATCACAGGAATAATAGTTCCAAAGTTAAGAGGTTGCAAAACTTGAGATAAATGAAATGTATTGTGTATTGGCTCCCGCATTGTGGTTGAAACAATCCTCTGCGGGGAAGGACTATCGCTAATGGCGCTATCCATTAGATCGGTTTTCTGGGCCATGTAAAAATGATCCATAACACAAAAGGTTGAACAACAAGTGAAAAAAACAGAATGAAAGTAGGAAGAAGATAACGAAAGAGCAAAAACTTATGATCTCGATCTGTAAAATCGTATATAAATCTATGTTTTGGAATTTTGAATTCGTAAATGAGTGTGCAAACGAAACGAAGAATGAAATGTGATATGAAAAACTATAATATAAAATATATCAAGTTGCGTTACCACGGATTTTTTTTCTTTATATAAAGACTCGTTGTTTATCTCAAATGAATTTGACAAAATCCGAATCAGTCCCGAATTTTCCTTGGTAGACCATTTTCCGTCAGAATGCCCTTTGTGCAATCTCCAAGATAATTGATCGTAGTAGTCGACGTTTAAGTAAAGCCAGTCGTCAGTTATCTGATCGCAATGGACAAATTTATCGGCTGACTGACTTGAGCAGAAAAAGTAGAACGACTTGGCATTTGTAAGCTGGAGGCAAAGAAGGAAAAACTCCAGTCTGCTGCCTTCATTCGTTCTCAGTCATCAAATTATGGTACTCATGATAATTCTCCAGGTTATAGATGAAAAATCCACATCGTCCTGCCCTCTTTTCCCTCTCATTTTTCCATACAGTTCTGTACATTGGCCATTGATTTATCCAGACCCATGAAACTCGGGAAAATAAATCAAAGGCAGAGTAAATACACTTGAACAAAGTAAAATGTCATTTTAATAAAGAAAAACAACCGTATGAACAACTGAATTTTCAATCCAAGTTCAGCGTTCAGTCATTTACACATTTCAAATTTCAGTGCACGAATTATACAATTATACACGAGTTTTGGATAAAATCATATTGACAATTTTACTAAAAGAAATCAAGAATAAATTTCCGTCTGTTTTCTATGGTCATTTTTTGGTACAAATCTTCATTTCTGTTTTTGCCAGGGAATATTCAAAATCTTTCCAGGATTCCCACAACACGCCCAGAGTTTCAGCTTCTCCCTTCTCTCGATAAATTCCATTTAAGTTGGAGAAACCGCAAGCTCTGGGAAACTGTGGAAAGAAATGAAAATAGCAAATTTTAATTTGTATTTTGTTTTACACGACCCATACTAATTTTGCATGGTTTATTTGTTTTGCTGAACAGTTGGTTTGTTTTTGGCTTCACTTTAAAGTAATTTGATCCACAGCTTAAGATTTTAAACGGTCACAGTTTCAAGTTGAAATCAAACAAAATGGTCGAAAAGTTTTTGAAATCCCAACTTACCCACCAACTCCCATCGTACGAATGCGCACAATTTCCAGGCCAATCGTCATTGTCTTTGTCCCACGTGGAGAATCTCGCACCATTGCTGCTCGAATCTTTTGTCATCGAGTCACCGGCAGCTGAATTTGGAGAAAATCCACTAATTTTCAATTGGTAGAAATCTGAGACATTTGAAACCGAGAAATTCGAGTATTTTGCCCACTTTTTCTCCCCTTCCCAATCTTCCAGTTCGATTCGCAATTCCTGATCGCCGTTTTTTGTCAAGGCGTGAATATTTTCCAGACCCAGCCAAAAGTTTCCATCCAGAGAGCCAAATCCGTTTGCATATTCATTCCAAGTTCGGTTGAAATCTTGTCGAGGTCCACTTGACCTTTTCTGGATGACGGTCCAACCGCCACCGTCAACTTGGAAGTCACAGAGAACTTTCACTTTTGTGCTGTTTCCATGGAGATAAATCCATTGTTTTGCGGAGCGGGGAGATGACAAAATTTCCATGGCGACGCTACAACTTGTGACTGATCCAGAATCTACAGCCAAATGAGTAAAATAGAAACGATTATGAAAACCAACTCAGGTGTGATATCAAATGTCAAGTGTGGAATTTTGTGTAACAAAGGCGAACGCGCAGTTTTAAACAGGTTTTGAATACCTTAAATCCTTTGATCTGAATCTGGATCTCCATTTTCCTCCGTTTGTCCAGGTTCTTGTAAAGTTTCTTTAACGTTTTGATTTAAATTTAGATTCCGACTCGGATTTTCAGACTGTCCTGAATTCCAATTCCGAAATCCAATGGCAACCAAAATCAAGATCAAGAGGCTGAAAAGGAACAGAGACAACATCAGAGGCAAAGTCACTTTTATTTCCGCCATTTTTATTCCGGTCCACACAAAAACGTGTTCCCGTTCAAGAAATCCCACCAACAAAATTTGAGCAGAGGCAACAACTAAATTTTGGGTTTGATTTAAGAATTTAATTAATTTCCACTCTCAAGTCTTGACTCTTGGGTCTTGAGGATTTGAAAATTAATTTTCCTTGTTTTTTTCAAAGTCTGTGTATTTTGCACAGTGGAACATGAGCGATTTACTTGTGTTTTGTTTTTTGTGTTCTGAATGATTTATTCAACTTGAATCTAACTCAAAGATGATTCAACTCGAAACTCGAAACTCGACGGATGTTGATAAAGAAAAAACATTGCGAATTGACGCGGACATTCACATTCACATCCTGCAGATACAAAACCAAGGAAAGAAATTGAATTGGATTGGATTTGATTTGATTTAGTGAGAAAAAGAAGGAGAAAAAAATATGCCCATGAAAAAATGCGATTTTGTCTCTGGTTGAATTGCGAATGTGTCTTTGATCATATTGGTTCTGAATTTTTCTCAACTTTACTGCGTGATTAATTTTAAATCGAATCCCATCTCCACGTTTTGCTACTCATTCTTTTTACCCGGAAAACGTCGTGGTGTAAATTTAGGACCAAATCACATGTCAAAACATTTCGGGAATGGAATCCCAGTTTTTGGCTAAATATTTTCCATGTTCAAAGGCGAGAGCCGAGAAAATTCTCCAAGTGTTACACATTTCTGGAAACATTTCCGGGAACATTTCCAAGACTCCAATTGAGCTGGAAAAATCCGCATTTACACAAGAATACAGAACGTATTAAATATTCCAGCTCGATTTTCAAACGTCTCGTAGTTTTGTTCCATTTCCCGGTAAACAGAAACCACAGTCCAATTCAATTCCATTTCCATTTTTAGCTGCGGCTCGCAGGTTGAGAATTGAGAATTGAAAGTCCACGTCATTGCCAATAGTTTTGGCCCATCTTATAAATTATAAATATTTATGTGTAGATGAATTAGCCAGAAAATAAATCTCACGCATTGCATTCACATTTGAAATTTGAAATTATTCATGTTCCACACATTTCCCCACAAACTCAAAGCTACAAACAACAAATAATAATCTTAATACTGCAAGCGAGATTTGAGATTTGAGATATTTCTTATTTCTGAGAAAAACTGTAAAGTTGTCAACAAGATGAAGATGAAGATGACGTTTGAGCGTTGAGCGTTGACATTTCTCAATATTTTTCAACAATGAAAAATGTAAAAATGCCATGTAAATCGTCATTCGCAAATCTCGAATCTCAACATTCAACATGTGTAATAAATCTCATTCATTTTTCCTCATTTCCATTTTCCATTCAAACTTTTAACGTTGATTCACGCTGCCAGGATTTATGCGGATTGCAGATAAATGTATGTACAGTGTACACGTATTTATTTATTTTATCTTCTTTTAATATAAACTCCAATTCCAACTTGTACATTGCACACTGACTTTTTTCCAGTAAAAATCCATTGAAATGGCTCATCTTTTCACTAGCAGACCCGGAATCCAGAATCCACCGTCAGTTTTTCATCCTCTGCAGTCTGTATAAAAGAGATGAGAAAAATCCTTTGATGATCAATCACATTTCAACTTTTGTCTTGTAAAAACTGACTCTAAAACTTAATCTGAATTTGAGGACATAAAAATACATTCACATTGCTTGACATTTTCGTTTTCTAAAGAGTTAATTAAACACCATTTTTTCAGGTAAAAACATTACTTTTTTGTACATAAGCAGTCATAAAGAGTAACGGAAAACTCCTTTTTTTGTCTTCCTAATTTCCTAATTTTTCAATTGAAAACAAAGACATTTTTATTAAAGTCTGTGTTTGTGTCAACTTTCAATGGGCAAAATGAGACTGGGTTTGTGTGATATTTTCCGTGTGCTGTTTCATCGTGGGAGGTTTTGGCTCAAGGGATTCTCCGTCCAAAAACTTTGTTCCGAATCCAAACGTTGTGTGTTCATTCAGGTGTGAGGATTTTCGTGCCCTTGTACAGAAAAACCAAGAGCTGCAAAAATCCGTTGTGGAATCAAACAAACGGTTTGAATTTTTGAGAAAGGAATTGAACCAAATCAAGAACTTTTTGGCCGACGAGAGGTTTTTGGAGCTTCTAAGAGGACCACCCCGAGAAAATGGAGGAAATGATAGAACAGAAGAAAAGGGTTAAGTTCAAATGGAAAGACAAAGACAACCTGGAGAAACCAGACAAAATGGCGGAAAAGTAGACGAAGGTCGAAATCGAGTTCGACAATTGATCCGACCACAAGAAAAAGTTGTTTGGTGGGAAAATGTAAATCATACGAACAAACAAGGTCAACAAGGTCAATCTGGGTTAAATGGAGGTCAACGTCAAGGTCTTCGAGGTCGACGTCACGGTATGCTACACAAGGGAGTGTAAAAAACACAAATTTCTTTGGATTTTTGAGCGTTCCTCGAGAACTTTTGATCAGCTAACGACTGAAAACAGATTTCAGAAGCATACCTTTTCATTCACCATCAGATAAAAGTCATTTTTACCGAGGAGCCAAAAATAGCAATTTTTATAGCGCTTGAGAACATTTTCAGCTGTTTGTCCGGGTTTTTCCGTAATCAAATGTTCAAGGTTCAAAGTTATAATTTTTAACTTTTCCAACCCCCATTTTTTTTACTAAACAACTCACATTTTGTGGTAGTTGAGAAATGGAAAGCAAATAGTATTTGTAATTTCACTTTAAAACAATCAAACAAACGTAATTTCCTTAGCAACCGAAAACAACTAAATTATTCAACCGAAATTAATGCTCGG